>JABUQX010093539.1:0-12500 GCA_015478945.1 Trachelipus rathkii | reverse complement strand
TCATAATGATAATAATAAGAAATAATATATATAAAAATAGTAGAGCGATAACTCGCCTGAAATTAAAGGGCAGAACTATCTTTAATTAGTACATTGTTTGGTCTGATATAAATGGGTCATTTTTCCCTATATTAAGATTTAGCATTCCTTAGTCGGAATTTCAGTCTTGGGATATGCATAGTTTGCCTTGATGGGGTCTACAGTTTAATATTAGGAGTGTCATAAAGTATTGAATCTTAAATTGGCTATTGGATAAACTTCAATTATAACGCGGTACTTCGTATGTCTTGTACATAGTTCGTAACTCACCTATCTATAAACCCTGATTTAATATTAGTTGGAATATATATTAGAATGCCTATATATATGCTATTATATATATATATATATATATTAGCCTGATGCAAAAAAGTCGACCATTCTGAAATCATCATTTCATATGTCAAGTACCACATAGTGATAGATATATTAATAATTAATATATAATATAATAATGATTAATTTATATATTTAACTATCATTATAAATAACCTATAATATATATATACATATACTATATATACATCATACTATATATATAACAATTTCACACATTGCTTTAACTCATCAAACTAAATATATATATAAGACTTGCTGCTACAGACAATGATGGCAATTATCAGATATTATACTTGAATCCATATTAAAGTTATATTATAATATATTTATGATACTCGATTATAAATAAAATTACTTTATAAAAGCTTCGATTTAAATATTCCTCTCATTTGATAATATTTATTCAGATTTAAATCTTTTTATAAATCATCGTAAATAATAACTAAAAATTTATAATAATATTATATATATATATTATAAAATAACTAATAATAATAAAATATATGTGTAATCTATATTATTTAAATATATGCGATAGTATCCAAAAAAGAAATGATACTCGGTTTCGTTATAATGATTTATAATTAAACTATATAGTTTTATTTAGTTATTTATATATTATTTCATAATATAATTAAATTATATAATTAAAAGTTATTACATTCTAGCAAAAGATTAATACTAAATCATTATTATTACATGGAATAACAAAGGGGCTCCTAAGACTTACTCGCCACCCCAGTATATGATTAGGGTATGTCAGGTTATTGCTATTGTTCATAAATTATTAGTCAATTAATTACCTGTCCAGATTAGCTAATATACCTCACTAATAAAGCCTAAATTTTAAAATTTTTATTCTACTCTGTTTTAATTTAATACAATTTAACTTTAAGTAATATATAAATTATAAGAAAATATTATTTTTCAAACATGTTATTCCTTTTCTTTTGATTATATATTTATATTAATTACATACAATTTATTATTTTATATTTTTTATTCTCTTGTATTCTTTCAGCCATGGTATAAGGTAAAATTATGATATATACTATATCATTATTTTATAATTATATGAACCGGAAAATAATCCATAAACTTAACAAAATAGCTATCTTGCAAAATCTCTAACTCATCAGTATTGAAGGCTGGTTGTGTAAATATTATCTATATAATAAAGAAGTATATATTATTATATTAGTTTTATTATTATTGTATCATTATATTATAATATAATAAATATACTATAAAATATATATATATATATATTATATTATATATTATATAATATATTATGTAATATATAATACTATTATTATACATTCATTATATTATATTAATATATTATATTAATATATAATAATAATATATATATAATTATATATATTATTATATATTATATTAATATATATATATTATATATACTTATTATAATATTAATATTACCTTATATATATATATTATATTTGTAATATATTACTAGATTTATACTATACGAATTTTAATTACTTTAGATTTTTAAGCTAAATTTTACCTTTTAAATACCGTCTGTCATGTCAGATGATATCATATACAGCAGAAAGCACAATATTGACTATATCACTATATTTTGTATACGTTGCTGTGGTAAGGTAAGAAATTTTGTTAATTTATATTTTAGATTTGCCTTCCAAAATACGTGCACCTAACATCAAAATTTAATCAACAGGGTCATGTTTCCCCGAGTTATGCATACCCATAATCTTGAGTTATATACTATCGCTCAAATTATTCTTTATACATTTAATAATATAAAATTTACATGTTTTATGCTTAGGCTACTGGGGTTATCCGTACTTACCTTTTGCCTTTAGGCTTATGTTCCTGGCCTTCAGCTCGACCATATTATATAATATATATACTATAATACTTTAATATATTTAATATATATATTATATACTATATGATAATATATATAATTTATAATATATATTATGATACTTATATATTTATATACTATATATATCATATATATAGTAATAATTAATTAAAGTATTATATATATTAATGAATATTATTTACCCATTTCCTTTAATGAAAGTTAATACTGAACTACTGTAAAATTATTGTATGAGGAGGTTTTAACTTTTAGTGCCATTATAATATAGACATACTATAGATGTTGGCAAGTAAATAATATAATCTTACTAAATTATTATATGATGTATTTCAATTTACAACATTAGGCACTACTAGTTAAAAAATTTTATCACTCATTATATGGACATAATGGGAGGTATAACTACTATAGGGTTATGAATTAGTAGCAATACAGAAGTTTTAATTAGTCAACTATTGAATAATTATATAGTATATATATAATCATTTTACTATACTCCTATGTGTGAGAGACATATAATTATAGTAGCGGACTATATAAAAGTTTATTAACCTTCACTAATGAATTTTTGAGCCTTTCGCGTAAAATACTAAGGTATACAACTTTTAATTATCTACTTTACGCTTATATACTATTATATTCGACTTTTTAGGTAGCGATATTATGCATGTAGAATACTTTATTGCGGTGATGGTATAAATACATAGTATACTACAAGATCACCATAGCTGAAAACTGTACAAAATTCGATAGTACCTATGTTTCTATTATATATATAGTATTAAGCCCGAAATAAGAGGTAAACATAAATACTATACCACGCCCCCCTCATATATACCATAATTTTATTATTATAATTAATAGTTAATTTAAACTATAGAGTTTGTTTAAACACTTATCCAAACGAGATATATGTTGCATTATCATCATATAATGAGCTGGGATGGAAATGTGGGAGATGAAGAACAATATGGAAACTTTTATATAATTACCAAATAGTTAACACAACAGCTAAACAGATAATCGTGATTTATAACGTAAGTAAATCTGATTTTATTTATTTATTTTTAAATGAAGTAGTAATATTTAACTCCCTTGAGCCCTAGTGTCAAGTACTTATAAACATATATAATAATAATAAATAATAATATATTAATAATATAAATTAATTTATATATAAATAAATAAATTATAAATATATAATAATAAATATTAATATATTATAAAATATATTATAAAATAAATATATAAAATATATAAGAAATTAAAATAAAAATTAAATTAAATTTAAAAAAAAAATAAAATGAATAATACAAATAAAATTTTAAAATAATAGAATTAATAATATATAATTATAATATATTAAATATAATATTAATATTAATATTATGATTAAATAATTATAAATAAATATAATAATATTACTTATATATACTTATATATATTCTATTATATACTATATATATATGTATATAGTATTATAATATATAGTATATAATATATATATATTATTATATATATATGTATGTATATATATATATATTATATACTATATCATAATAATTATAATGATATATATACTCATATACTATCTATTATATTATAAGATAACAGAAAAATATATTTATATTATTATATTTAAAAGAAAATATTAATATATTTTTATATGTAATATAGTTAATTAAAATTATTCATATTAAGTTAAATAATTATAATAATAAATTATAAAATATAAAAATTCTTTAATAGCTTTCATTAAATTTTTTTTAGTTCTTTTTATCTTTATATTTTATTTTATTTATTATGTTTGCTTAATTCGGTTCAATATCATTTGGCACATTTATACAAATTTATATTAAAATTATTTTTATCTGTCCTTACCGAAATAAATATGTTATATATAATACACGGTAATATAATAACATAATACATACCTAGGTATCTTCCACTGGTTTATATAATTATTATTATGAATAAAAAAGTAAATATTAATTCTATTACCTACTGTATTTTTATTTACTTTTTTTTAGTAGTTGTACAGTTAATAGCGGGTATCATATTTATATATCAATATTTGGATTACATATTAGAATTAATAGTTAATGTTGAGTCTTGAATTATATAAGCAAAATATGACAACTAATATATAATCAATATATATATGTGTGGGCGTGTGAGCTCGTAGCATTATGATGAATTTTATCTGGAGTTACTTCCTTAGATATATCTTGTGAAGAGAGGAAAGCGACATACATGGGGAATTTACATGTGTTTTGGTGTGTCCCCTTTAATCTTTTTTATTCTTTTATTTGTTACTTATTTTTCTGTTTTCATTTTTTTTCTTCTTATCGGTTTACCATTTTTTTACACGGCGTTGTATTCAAGGCTTTTCCTTTTTAAGTTATTTCTTTTATACTTTTCCTTCTTCGCTTTATGTGTAATTGCCATACATGAATTAATCATTTTTCTGTTTTAATCCTATGAAAAATTATTTTTCAATTTACCCTTTGCCTTGTACGTAAAATTTATAACATGGAAACGCTTTTTCTATAGAGATGTAATCATCTGTGAACACCTTTAACCATGCTATCACAATTGCGTTCCAGAATAATAAGTACATATAATAGTGTAAGGTGTTTTAGCATATTGCACAATTTAATATAATAAATCCGAAGCATTATGTGACTACAAGATTTTCATCAGTTTCAGCTTTCCTCATTTCCAAGAAGACCCTGAGCACAATGGGATTAAATAAATGCTTAAGCCCAGCGCCTAGCCTTAAATAATAATGACATACAATATACTTAATAATGAAATAATTTGGTTAGGGCCAATAACCTTTATATATTTATTGTCTCACTTAAAGTTTGTGAATTTGTTCCACGAGTGCAAGAATGCCAACACTCTATATTGTTTTCCAAGAGAATAAAAAAATCAAACCAGTTTAATGCCACGACGTGGAAGACACTTAATGAATAGCCATATAAGTAATGATTCTCAAATAAGTAATAATATAGTGAATATTAATATAATAGGAAGATCACAGGCATTGAATATAGTCTTTGAGGCAATAAATTCCGGTGAAATATGGCACGCCTCCAGACTTTGCCACAGAAGGAAATATATAAAAAAAGAGATTGTTGTGTATTTCACTGTGTCAATGCCTGTTAATAGTAGTCTCCAATGAACCTGGACTCTTTGGTCACAATGTGTCATTATAATGTTGTTGTTACTATCACTATGTTAGTGAATTAAGAAACTCATAACTTTGTAAGTTTCCTTTGTATTTGTAGAATATTAGCTACTGGTAACAAGATCCGAGAGGAAAAACATTGCCTATTTATGGAGTAGCCTGGCCATGGAGACTACGTTTGGGAGGAATTCAAATAACAGTAGCGCACTATTCTGACTGGTTTTATGCCAATTTAGTCCACCTACATGAACACCATCAAGAATACATCATGACTAACCTTTCTGCGCGAAGAGTTCATAAAGCTTGTATCTGGTCTGCCTCTAAAATGAACTAATGTTTACAACATTTCTATCTACAATAGATTTCATGCACCCTTGATAGCAATAGAACGCCCACATTTCCTTCTTGGTCTATTATGTGAGAGCTTTAGATTGATCTCCAGTACTAGATCGTTTAAGCTCCTCCTGTGTGATTTTATGATGTGAACATGTCATAGATGTTGATGTTTCAAAGTCAGGATCTTGATACCTTTTGTGAACGGAGGGGTCATCCTCTGAGTACGATACATCGGCAATTGTTGCACACCGGCTGACGCCTGACAGGGAACTGGACTGCATGCGTGAGGGTTGTAGTTTGGAATTCTGATACAATATCTGGATGTTGAAGAGAATCCCTGCACTTTGTCAACAGAAGTAACATACCGTTACGCTGATTTTGTCGGTTTCACATCGCGCTCTAAATAAGGACAATAAATAAGATATAAAAATTTCATCGGCACAGTTTTCCTTAAAACTATAGTCAGTATTTCAATTCCCTGGAACATGAATTTAGCGCATACATATGGAAGCCAGGTACTTTATCTGGTCCTCCTTCAAAACTTTACATCAAAGATAAAATTATCAAACATTGTCTAAACAACTAATGTGACTAAGTTACACAATTGGTTGCGTCTTAAATGAAAAGTTCTCTGCACACTTTACATGCAAATAGGTAGGTGGCTCATTTACCAAATAAACTGGGCGTAGTGCATTTTATAAATGAACTTGTAACGCATAAAAATTTTTTCTATCGTATAATATTTATGTATTATTATTAGTTTTATATAATGTTATATTATATATTTTCGAATATTAGAGCGATACATATAATTAAATTTTATTTAATATTAAATTATATATATACTTAATATATATCTATTATATATATATATAATTATATATATATAACTATATATATAATTAATATAATAATATATTAAATATATTATTTATATATATAATATATTATATAAATTTAATATTATAATATATATATATATATATATTATATATGATATATATATATATAATATTAGATAATATAATATATATATATAATTATTTATATATTATTATATAACATATATATAATTATATATACTATAAGTATATATATATATATAATATTTATTATATTATAATAATATATTATATAGCAATTTCTTAGATAGCAGGCAAATTAAAAGTACTTGACATAAAACGTACTTAAAGAGTTGCTAGAGATTTATAAAATAACCAGTCTGAAGCTAAAATTATTTATTTTAAAATTATATTTTATATATTATAATATATTACGTATATATATATATGAAATTAACTATTTTAATATATGGTCAATTGTACTGCGGTTTAGAGTATCTAGATTTATGTTTATTAAATATTTAATATACATATATAATATAATTCTATATATTAATAGTATATATATATATATTTATATATATATAATAATAATCAGTGTTCGGCTAGATTATTGCACTAGTGTGAAGAAAAGGCAGCCTTATCAGTGGTGATTGTTAATTTATTCATTTATCAATTTTTTTTTTTTATTTTTTTTTTTTTTTTTTTTTCTAGCCATTTAATAAAATTTTAAGGAGTTATGTTTTCTTTTTTGGGGTTTTTTTTTTTTATTTTTTTTTGCATTTATTTATTCGTCGGTAATATTTTTTATAAAAAAAAATATGTTTTTTTCCTATTTAAGAGGGCTGGAGATCTACTTTTAAGCTAAAGAAATCTTCTTTGAATCTAGAAAACTAAAGTAAGATTATTAATTTTTTTTTTTATAAACTAAAGGAATTAATATCCTATATATTACATAGAGGGTTAATACCAGACATAGAGAATTGGCAATGAGTCGGGGTCTCTCGCCTCTACCGGTGGAATAGGATGGGTGGAGGTGGGAGGGTACTGTCCCCCACCCTACCTACTATCTTCTCCCATTACGTCGGCTCGATACACTAAATCTTTTCCATACTGATGTAATTTTAAGTTAATTTTCGCCGTATAAATTTCGCATATAAAAATAAAAAAAAATAAAAAAAAAAAAAAAAAAAAAAAAAAAAAAAAAAAAAAAAAAAAAAAAAAAAAAAAAACCATTTAAAATAACACAAAAACAAAATTTAAAAAAACAAAAAAAAAAAAAAAAAAACTAAAAAAGCCACCGTCCCTTCCATAACAGAAACACCCACCCAAAAACCAAAAACAAAAAAAAACCCCCCTTTTTAAAAAAAAAGTTTTCCGCTTTTTCAAATATTCATTTGATGTTTTAGAAAGTTAAGGTTTAACAAAAACTGTTTTTGTTTTATCATTCTCCGAGTTAAACCACTCACTCACTTCACTAAAGCAAATAGTAAATATGTTTTGGTTGTCTAAATTGGAAGGAGAATTAATTAACATTGATATAATAAAATTGTATTTCAATCATGTGATTGTATTAAAGTTGCTCGTACCTGCTAGTTATTATATTTTATTATTATCATTATTATTATTTTATTTATATTGATTATTTTTATTTTATTATTATTATTATTATTATCTTTTTATTATTATTATTATTATTATATTATATTAATTTATTATTATTATTATTATAATTAATTTATTTTTATTATAATATTATAAGCATTTTAAGTATTTAGAATTTTTAAAATTATTTTTTTATTATTTTAATATTATTATTATTATTTATTATTATCTATTTATTATTATTATTATATTTATTAGTTATTATTTTATTATTATTATTATTATTATTATTATTTAATTATTCTGGACCTTTATTATTATTATTATTATTATTATATGATAATTGATTAAAAAAGATGTTTTTTTCTGAGGTCTGCAAACAGAAAAGAATTTTTCCTTTAAAAATTCTAATTAAGTGAAGAAACTATAATACGTATTGGGAATCGAACTTCAAATCCAAAGCCCTTACGCTATTCATAGCCTAGCTTAAGTAAAAAGTATTGCAAAGGTGTCAAGTTTAACAAAAGTACGAAAAATATCATTCCCTGCGTATCTAGGAATTGGCCATATATTTATATATATATAATATATATAATATATTATATATAATATATATTTTATTTACAAATATATAGTTATGTTCCAAATATATAATATATATTTTATACTACTTTATATAATATATATATAGTATATATTTATATATATATATATATATATTATATTTATGTAATATTAATATTATGACATGTTAATTAATCCTTACGTTTTTCTCTAACTCATACAATTTTAGGTGTAATTTAAAGTTCTTAAATTAATTACATTAAATTAAAATTAAATTTTTAAATGTTGGTAAAACATTACTTTACATTAATCGGTATATATTTTAATGGAAGTTTGAAGTTTTATAATGTCGCATTACATTTCCTTTTATAATATATATAAATATATCTTATACTATAATATATATATTTATAATATATATTATATATAATATATTATATATTATATATTTATATATATATATATTATATTATATAATATATATATATATATAATATATAATCTATATATATATATATATGTAAAACTATATATATATACGTGTCTATGTTTAAAATTTCTGCAATATCCTTAATACATTTCGAAATATTTTTTCCTTCTTTCCTTATCTCCACTGCCATCTCAAATATTTGAATCAATCATCTTTATGTCCAATTCCTTTTTGTTTTTAGTTTTATATATTTTAAAAACACTCCACGTACTTCCACCGTCATGTTTTGTTCTTCACCAATGCATATTGGATCAATTAGCACAAACCTGTGAATAAATTAAATTTTATTTTTAAAAACCAAAATTGAAGCTTCAATAATCTTTTCTTAACCTCTCTAATCTACCATAACATATAATTAACCTATGTAATTTACCTAACCTATTTAACTTAACCTACCTAACCTAAAACCTAACTAACCTACCTAACCTAACAATAACCTACCTCTACTAACACTAACCCTAACCTATCCTAAACTAATCTAACCTAACTACCTAACGCTCACCAAGACCTACACCTAACCTAGCCTACACCTAAACTAACCTATCCTGAATTATGACACAGTAACTTCTACCCTAACCTTATACTAACTAACTGCTTAATCATAACGTACATAACGTAACCCTAAAATAAGGTATCAATTTTCAGATTAAAAATAAATGATTTATGTTACCTCCTGAAGTAGTTTACGAATTTACACATATATACACTGGTCAGGTTTAATTAGGGGGTGGCCGGGGGGAATTTCCCCCCGGAATCAAAATGTCCGCCCGATTTCCAATTTTATAAAAATTATACAAAATTTAATTGGACTATATAAATATTTATTATCATATATATTATATATTATAATATTTAATATTTATATATATAATATAATAATTATATATATATATACTATATATAATAATTATATATATATATATGAATATATATATATATATGATATATAGTATATATATAGTAGTATATATCGATTTACAATACGGATGATTAATATATATATATAGTAAATAAATTAGTATATATATATATATATATTTATAATATATATATGTAATTATATTTATATATATATAAGTATATATATTTACTAATATATTATATATATATAATATTATCGGATTTATTACATACGGAATATATATTTATATCTCGGAACTGGGAGTACGCGCCTCTTTCTTGTAGTAATAATAAACATTATTTAATATATATATATATCATATTATATAGTTATATATAATATATATATACTATGTATATATATTAATATTGAACGTTTACGGTCTGGTCGTTTGTAACTTTGATCATACTGGGGCGCCGGTGGTGCATTTGGGTAAGCTGTGTGAAGTGATTTATGAACTATATGTTGTTAAAACAGGTGGAGTTATATCAGTGCCTTAAATAATTTTTAGAAAAGCCTACAGATGTCAGAACTGGAAAAAAACCAAATTCAAATCAGATAAGCAACTGGTGGCTATTTTCAATGGGAATGCCAAAGATTGCGGCTTAAAGGAGGCGCCTGTCCACACTAATGGATTTCAACAGAAGGGAAAGTGAGACAAAATTTAACAGAGAAGCTTTTTCAGGGTTAGGTTAAAGCGCCACATTTTTTTAGCTTAAGAGAAGAAATCCTATACCAACAACCATAAATAGCAGCATTGTTTTCGGTAGGATTAGTAAAAAACAAACAAACCTCTTTTAGGCGGATTAACGGGCCAAAAGGTGAGGAGATCGACATACTTAGGTAAATATAAAAAATTACCGCTTTAGAGTTATTTGCTTTTCTGTTTGGTGAGTCTGGCGAACAAAATGATTTTTACTTTGGTGGGTAGATACTTACTCTGTAATGGCGATGAATCCACGCACATAAATATCAAGTGAATTTGTCACGTCGTTCGCTACTGTAGTCCACAGTTAATGAATGAGAAAGGTTTTATGTATGTTGAATTAGAAAAAAAAATGACGGCGAGTCAATATTTTGGGCTATGACTGTGCTTTAAAAAAAAAAAAACGAAACTTTTTTATTATTAAATTACTATAGTATCATGTTCTTTTGACGGTTCTGCGAACTTCAGTGGTAGTATAAAGGGGGGTGCGCGGAAGGATTTCGGAAATGAAACTTTGATCCCTAAATTCATTGTAGAGCCCATGTTTTATCGCTTGCCGTGGCTAATTCCAGAAAAATGTTTCATGTTAAGAGGTTAATATATAAACATATATCATATATTATTATATTATATGTACATATATATATAATACTATATATATTATATATATATATATATATATATATAAATATATATATATAATATATATATTATCTATATATATATATATATATATTATATATTATATTATCCCATCCCCCCGGTATAAATCCCCCCCGGAAAAAAAAGTCTGAATTAAACACTGCATGATTAAAATATTATGTCTCTTATTGTTTTAAATGTAATGTAAATAAATACCATAAGAAATAATAAAATAACAATAATTAATTATTGAAGAACAATCTTGAACATTTTTTTAGGCACATGTTACTTAAAATAAAAATCGTAAATTATATAATAATTAAAAAGAAAACGATTGATTGTTCATTCTCATATTATTTAAATATGAAAAGCTCTTATTTCTCTTACATAGGTAAATTTTTAAACTTTTCATTCGTTTTCAACTCTACTCTCTAAAGGTCAGTTATTAGAATGACATATATATATTATTATCGTATATATCTATATATATTATAATTATATATAATATTTATATATATATATATATATATATAAATATATCTATACTATAATATATACTACATCGTATATATATATATAGTAATTAATATATAATATAAGTATATATCTATATAATATATTAATATATATATATACCTAATGATATATATATATATATTATATATATATATATATATATATATATAGTATTATACTAATAATATTATTTATGGGCCTTCTTTGGAATTGGCCCCGTAATCGTTTTGGATGATAACTATTTTTTTTAATATGTATAACGATTTTTTTTTTGATTTTTTCGATTTTTTATTAAAATATTATTGGTGAAGTTACTTATTGTAATAATTTATATTTAATATCTTATAATATAATATAATTTTATTATATTATATAGATATACTATATATATATAATATATATATATCTGTATAATATATATATATTAATATTACTATTATCTATATAT
>JABUQX010093538.1:7500-10780 GCA_015478945.1 Trachelipus rathkii | reverse complement strand
TGCGAACCATATCTTTACTGACTTCGCTGAATGACACAGGGCGGAGTCCTGTTGAAAAATCCAAGGTCTATCGCCAAACCAATCCCTTGTTTGAGGTAGTAAACGAGTTTGTAGTACATTTATATACTTATGCTGGTCCATGGTGCCTTCAACAATCATCAATCGACTTTCACTCCCGTGAAAGCAGGACAGCAACTGAACGTGAAAATATAATAAGCACTGAATAATTCACCAAATCTGTCATTGTTGCCAGATACTGCCACAATACTTTGAAGTTTGGTAAATAAATAGTAAAATATTTATATTATCCTGGTGTATTAAAATAAGTTCAAAAAAGTTGAAAAAAATTAAATTTTATAACCTTTTTATTCAAAACTAGCAAATTTTTAAAAAATCCATAATAAATTGGCCAGTACTATATATATATATATATATATATATATATATATATATATATATATATATATATATATATATATATATATATATATATATATATATATATATATATATATATATATATAATATATATAATATATATATTATATTATAATACGGTATATATATATATAATATATATAGATATATATATATTATATATATTATATATATATATATATATATATATTATATTATATATATACTATATATATTATATATATATATATATATATATATATATCAGGCTTGGGTTCAAGTACATTTTGTCAAGTACAAGTACTCTGGAATTGTTCAAGTACAAGTACCCTAGAATTTGTTCAAGTACAAGTACAAGTACTTTATGAAAACTTGCATTAATATATATATATAATATATATATATATATTATATATATATAGATATATATATATTATATAGATATATATATATATTATATATATATATATATATATATATATAATTTTAACAGTTACACCACCCACTCACGGGCAAGCCCTAAGCTAAGGAGGGGGTTGTGCTTCAGTTTTGTCTGAGCAAGACGGAGCCAAAAAGAGAGGTAACACACACTCAGACGTCCGACCAGTGACGAACCCGGGTCTTTCGCTTAGTTGGGCGAGTGCTCTAACAGCTGAGCTACCGGACGCCATTTTGGTGCTTGATCCATTCCTTCTTGACTTATACGAGCCGACTCCACCGAATGATCATTCTTCTTATCTTCTTATAATAAATAAATAAATCCATAATGATGTTGGTCCATTTATTAATTTAATTAACTTTTGTATATCAAAAAGAATCAAGATTAAAATTTTGGTGCTCCTCCGTTATATTAAAATAGATTTTAATTTTTTAATTTTGTTTAAATTTTATAAAATTTTGTAATTACTATTTCTAAAAAGTTTCTTCATAGTCTGAACAAATGTTCTCTCAGGAACCATCTCCTTCACCAGCACTCAAACTTCAAATCCCTCGTTGCAACCTCTTGTTTTCTTGGTTCTTCTCTTATTCCTTTCTTCTAATCTTCTCTTTTCTTTTTCCGATCGCTCTTTTTAATGCGTCCTTTCTCCACCGCAATATATATATATATAATATATATATATATATATATATATATATATATATATATAGATATAATATATATATTATATATATATATAGTATAATATATATATATATATATATATATATTATATATATATATATATATACATATATATATAATCATCATCATCAAAATCATCATCATATCATCATCATCATCATCATTTCATCAATCATCATCATCTCATCATCATCATTCATCATCATCATCATCATTCATCATCATCATCATCATCAATCATATCATCCATTCATCGATCATCATCATCATCAAGTCATCATTATCAACATTATCATCATTATCATCATCATCATCATCATCATCATCTTCTTCTTCCCCCAAGACTGGGGGGTAAGGTGCGATAACATGCAGCCGGAAAACAGAAAAGTAGGTAGAAAGAATAATTGAACAAGTCGAAAAGAAAGCTCAGCCATACCACCATCTTTATATCTTTTAGGTGAACTCGTCGCAGTCAGAAAAACCAACCCCTAGAGCTTCACGGGACTATGACGAACCCTCACTATGGCATCTCGTCAATGTGGGGTTCATCCCTTGGCACAGGTGGGCCACAACCATACCCCTCACAAAACCCCGCCCATTCACCCTATTTATGCCAATTTCTTGGCCTCTGCCAAACTCAAACATTTCTCTTCCTCCAGGCATCCCTCTCAGCTGACTCATCCACTTTTTCTCCGGTCTCCCAGCCGGTTGATTCCCATCACACTCAGCACTATACATCCGTTTGACCAACCGACTATCTTCCATCTTTTCCACATGACTAAACCATCTCAACGTACTTTCATTTATTCTCTCATTTACCACTTTCTTCACACCACACAACTCTCTAATAAGTTCATTCCCAATTTTATTAAATCTTCTCACACCTAACACACACCTAAGATTGTCCATCTGAACACATTGTACTTTAGATCAATACCTCTTATTCCAGACTATAGTCTCAGTACTATACATTAACACATTTAACAACATACCCTCATGTAAGACCCTAGCGCACTCAAGACTTAGTCCCTTTACATCCACCAACGATTTAATTGCACCAGCCACCTTCCTACCATTCACAACTTTCCTACTATACTCTGCATCATCCATTCCCTTTTCATCCAACATTTGTCTTAAATATTTAAACTCAGACACTTGTTCCAGCTGCTCACCATCTAACATAACTTCACACCGAGGACTGTTCTCACTCACAACCATAACCTTACTCTTATCTACATTTACTTTCAAACCCCTACTTTTACACACCCTACCAAATCTCTCTACCAATCTTTTCAAAGTCTCTTCAGATTCGCTACAAAAAAACAAATCATCCGCATATAATAGGTAGGGCACTCTCCACTCTCTTCCATTCTCCATCATTCTAACATCATCTCCTGCCACCCCCACCTCTAATTCTTTCATAACACCATCCATATAAAAATTGAATAACCAAGGAGACATAACACAACCCTGATTCACTTTGCTATTAATATTAAACCAATCACTTTCGACTCTATTTATTCTTACACACGCTTCACTATCGTCATACATAGTTTTGATTCCATTCAGAAGCTTACCAGCTTACCACCAACATTATATATGACTAACACCTCTTATGGAGCTTCCCTATTAGTCCTATCGTATGCCTGTTGCAAACCCATAAAACCTAAATATAATTTATTCTTCTCCTACCTTTTTCCCAATCATTTGTTTCAATGTAAAGATTGGATTCACACATCC
>JABUQX010093538.1:0-2500 GCA_015478945.1 Trachelipus rathkii | reverse complement strand
GGTGAGGAGGGGGGTAAGGAATGGGATTATCGGATCATTGTTGTTTTATGTAAAATTAAGTTAGTGGGGGCTTGGATGGAAGAAGGTGATAAGAAGGAAATGGGTAGGAGTAAGGTGAGAAGTTAAAGTGAACAAGGTAATAGATAAAAGTGGTAAGGCACTTGCAAATAAATCACTTGAATGTAAACAAGTTCAAACTGAACAAAATCTGAGCTCAAATAGAAAGGAAGCGGTTGTGGCAGAATTACCGAAGTATGGATGTGCTAAAGTAGGAGTAAAGATGTTATTGAGTGAATGGTGGTGGTGGAATGAAGAGGCAGTAGCTGGTCAAAAGAAAAAGTGAAAACAGTGTTTAAAAAGCCAATGAGGTTTCAAAAAAAAGATTTTGGAATTTATATGGGAGGTAAAGATACTAAGATGCATTTGTAGGAGCTTTACCATGTTCAAAACCAAGATGGTGGAACAATGAAAAAAATTAAAGATTCTTTAAATAATAGAAACAGGGCTTAAACTTTGGAAGACTTCTCCCTCAGTAGAAATAATAACAATTACAAAGTTTGGCGTCGAAACTGCAAAGGTATTATAAACAAAACTATGAAATTAATATTGCGGGAGGTAAAATTATAATCCTAAAAAGTTTTACAATTACGTCAATAATAAAAAAGTTCCATTAAAGAAATCCAATTGGACCAATACTGGACGGCGAAACTAAAGTCGAACAATATATGATGTGGCAAACATTTTTAATAACTTTTTCTCCTCAGTATTTACGAAAGAAAATCTAGATAATGTTCCTAGCATAGGAAGCGTACGGAGGGATTTTTCATACAGATATTTAGATACATTTGAAATTTTAGAAGTTGCTTTTCAAATTGATAAGCTGTTAATAAATAAATCACCTGGACCAGATGGATTTTATCCGATGCATCTAAAAATTTGAAAGATATATTAGTAAAACCTGACAGTGCTTTTCAATAAGTCTTTACAAGAGGGTTAGTACCGCATAATTTTAAACTTGCAAATATAACTCCCATTTTCAAAAGAGGAGATCGTAAGCTCCCAATAATTACAGACCAGTGGTTTAACTTCTATAGTTGGCCCAAAATTGCGAAACAATACTAACTAGTAGTTAGTTGCATCTTGAAGAGATCATGGATTGCTCAGAATTCCCAACACGGTTTTGGAAGAAATAGATCATGCTTAACAAATTTACAATTTTTAATGTGGTGTAACGATGCTTGAATGAGTACAAATCTTTTGATGTCATTTATTTAGATTTTCAAAGAACAATACCGTCCTCATCAAAGATTATTGGAAAAGCTTAGGCTCACGGTATTCGAGGAAATCTTTTAAATTGGATTAAATATTGGACCGACGACGACGAGTTGTTCTCAATGGTGACGTGCTCAGAATGGGCTGGTGTTATAGTGGTGTACCCCAAGGGTCTGTCCTGGTAATACTGTTTTTATTTATGTACTTGATGACATAGATGATGATATTTTAAGCAATATCTCGAAATTTGTTGATGACACGAAACTTGGAAATCGCATAAATTGTGAAAAGATTATCAATCACTCCAGAGCGATTATCAATGGATTTTTAAAAATTTGCTTTTTTTTTTTTTAATAAAAAGGTTATGAAATTTAATTTATTTTCAATTTTGAATTTATTTTAATACATCAGGACATTAAATATTTGAAATTATTTGGTTTATCCTTTGGCACCTGCAAGTGTTTTAACACGACTGGGCATGCCAGTAAATAAAGTTCTGCACAAATTTCGGATTTTTTTCGGAATGAAACCAAACCTGAATAAGACGTTCTACGAGTTTTACTGTAATTGGAACATCGTGTATTTCATCTTTCAACACGGACCACAAACTCTCAATAGGGTTCATGTCAGGTGAATGGCTATGGAAGTACCTCTACGCCATTCTGTGCGAACCATATCTTTACTGACTTCGCTGAATGACTGGGGCAGGTCCTCAAAATCAGGGGTCTATCACTTAAACCAATCCCACCGTTTGAAGGTAGTAAGCTTGAGTTTAGCATTTTTATTTATATATATGCTGGTCCCATAGATTTGCCTTCAACAATGTAATCCGACTTTCACTCCCGTGGCTGGGACAATAACTAGACATTGAAAATATAATAAGCACTGAATAATTCACCAAATCTGTCATTGTTGCCAGATGCCACAATACTTTGAAGTTTGGTAAATAAAATAGTAAAATATTTATATTATCTTGGTGTGATAAGTTCTAAAAAAGTTAAAAAAAAAATTAAATTTTATAACCTTTTTATTCAAAAATAGAAAATTTAAAAAAAAAATAATAAATTGGCGCAGTACTATATATATATATATATATATATATATATATATATATATATATATATATATATATATATATATATATATATATATATATATCTATATATATATATATATATATATATATATATATATATATATATATATATATATATATATATACCCTGCT
>JABUQX010093537.1:22500-30023 GCA_015478945.1 Trachelipus rathkii | reverse complement strand
TATATATATCAATGTGGTGCATGTATTCGTGGAATGAGTGAAAGGAGAGTCTGTGTGCGTGTGTGTGTAGGTGTGTGTGTGTGTGTGTGCGCGCGCGTTCATCCTTGGGATGGCCCCTATTATGAGGGACTAGAAGCATGGTGTATAATAATAATACACACACACACACACACACACACACACACACACACACACACACACACACACACACACACACACAAAAATAAAAATAAAATATAAAAATAAAAATATAAATATGAATATAATAATAATAATAATAATAATAATAATAATACACATAATAATAATAATAATAATAAAATAAAAATAAAAATAAAAATAATAATAATAATAATAATAATAATAATAATAATAATAATACACACACACACACACACAATAATAATAATACAATAACACACACACACACACACACACACACACACACACACACACACACATCTTTATATGACAACTATAATGAATATATATATATATATATATATATATATATATATATATATATATATATATATATATATATATATATATATATATTTTTTTTATTATTTTATTTATATTTTTTCCTCTTGAGCGGGGTAGTGAATGCACAGCCTCTTTCATTCACACTTCCTCCTCATCTCGCCCCCCCACCCACCTCTCCACCCCCCTCCTCTCATCTCAAGCCAAATAATTCTACCCTCTCTTCCTCCCTCATCCCTCCCTCCTCCAGCATCTCCTTTATTCCATCCATCCACCTCCTTCTTGGTCTCCCTTCCTTCCTCTCCTTCCTATCCCCTCCGCCTCCCAAACTCTCCTAACCACTCTCTGTTCCTCCATTCTCACTAGATGCCCATACCATCTTAGCATTCCCTTCTCCGCTCTTCCCACCAACCCGTTCCTCCAATCACATCTCTCCCTCACCACCCTATTCCTAATCCTCTCCCTTCTGCTAACCCCACAAACCGCTCTCAACCCCTTCATCTCAAATACTTCCAACTTCTTCCTGGACCTGGCATTCAACCCCCACGTTTCACACCCATACAACACCGCTGGTACACAATTTTTTTCAAACATACTTATCTTAACTTTCTGTGATAAATCCCCCCCCTTTCCATAATTCTCTCAGACTACTCAAAGCTCTCATTCCTTCTCCTACTCTATGTTCTATCTCCTCCTTCATCCCTCCCCCCTTACCCAAGTCCATCCCTAAATATCTAAAGATCTTTACTTCTTCCAATACTACACCCCCTACTCTAACCTCTGACCCCTCCCCCTCCTCTCTTTCCTCCTCCTCAAACACTAACACTTTACTCTTACCTGGGTTTATTTTAAGCCCCTTTTGTCCACACATTCTCTCAAACTCCCTCACCAAATACCTCAGCCCTTCCGCGTTCTTCGCCACTAGGGCAGTATCGTCCGCAAACAGTATCATGTTCACTTCCCTTCTATCATTCCCATTCATCAATTCCACCCCCTCCCCTCCCTCACCATTCCTCTGCAAACACTCTCCATAAACAAATTGAAAAGCCACGGTGACATTACACACCCCTGCCTCAATCCCTCTCACCACCCTAAACATCTCACTCTCCCCTCCTAACACTCTCACACACATTCTACTATTCCTATAAAAGGCCCTAATACCTTTACCTAGTTTACCCCCCACTCCATTTTCCTCCAACACCCTCCACAATTCACCCCTCTTCACTCTATCATATGCTTTCTCTAAATCTAAAAAACACCCATAAAATTTCTATACTTTTCTCCACAAGCATCTTTAGTGTAAACACTTGGTCCACACACCCTCTTCCCTCCCTAAATCCTCCTTGCTCTTCCCCCATTCTCCCCTCCGTTAAACCTCTCACTCTCTCAATCAGTATTCTCCCATACACTTTCCCTACCACACTTAAAAGACATATACCTCTATAATTCCCACATTCCATCCTATCCCCTTTCCCTTTATACAGGGGAACCAAACAACCATCCTCCCAATCCTGTGGTACCTCACCACTCCTCCAACATATATTAAATAACCTATACAGCCATTCCTCCACCCCTATACCTCCCTTCTGCAACATTTCCATTCTCACACCATCCAAACCTGCAGACTTCCCTTTTTTTCCTTTATTCACGGCCCTAATAATTTCCTCCATTTGTATTTCATCCCCCCCCCCCCATTCATTCCCCAACCTCACCTCTTGCAAATCTTCTCCTCCCTCTCCCCACCCACTTCATTCAATAATCCACTAAAAATACTCCCCCCACCTCTTCCTCACCCTATCCTCTCCTCCTATCCACTCCCCATCTCCTCCCTTAATCCTCTCCCCCAACCCCTCCTTCTTCTTCCTTTTTCTATTCACTTCTTTCCAGAACATCTTACTTCCCGATTCAAAATTTTCCGTCACTTTTCTACACCACTCATCTTTTGCTCTTCTCTTCGCCCTCTCCACCACCCTCTTTGCTTCCACTCTAACCCTTCTATATTCCTCCCAGCTTCCCTCTCTCCTACTTCCCAACCACTTCACATAAGCCTCCTTTTTCCTTTTCACCACCTCCTTCACCTCCTCATTCCACCATTCACTCCCTTTCCTTCTGCTTGCACCCACCCTTTTTACTCCACATACCCTTCTAGCCTCTTCACATAGCCTCTTTAAATCTCCTCCACTCCCCCTCCACCTCCCCCATTCCTGTCCCTCTCACGTCTCTCCACCTATCCTCCATACCTCTCCTAAACTCCCTCTTACACACTATCTCCTCCAATTTTTCCACCTTTATCACTTCTACTCTCCTCTTTTCTCCCCTATCCCTAACCATCACCTCTCCTCCCACCCTTATCCTAGCAACCACCAAATAGTGATCCGATATCCCCTCCCCGCCCCTCTAAATACATTTACATCTAACAATCTGCCTCTATCCTTCCCATTTACACACACATAATCCAGTACCGCCCTCCCCCCTGTTATCTCACTCTTCCATGTATACTTATGATTCTCACTTTTTTGAACCAAGTATTCCCCACTATCATTCTTCTTTCAACACACAACTCTAACAGACTTTCTCCATTAACATTCCTCTCCCCTACCCCAAATGGTCCTATTATTCTTCCCACCCCTCCCTTCCCACTCCTGCATTCAAATCTCCCAATAGACAAATTTTATCATTTACCCCAAAACTTTCCCAACACTCACTCAACTCACTCCAAAATCTTTCTCTCTCCTCCTCCCTCGCTCCATTCACTGGTGCATATGCGCATACAAAAACCCACATTTCCCCCCCAAATTTCACTTTCACCCACATTATCCTGGAACTCACCTGACTACACACCCTTACCTTATCCCACACCTCTTTCCTCATAACTATTCCCACCCCTTCCCTCGCCCTCACTCTCTCGTTCACCCCTGATATCACACCCTTGTATTTTCCAAAGTCCACCTCCCTCTTTCCCTTCAACTTAGTTTCAGTTATCCCCAGCACATCCAACCTTTTTTCTTCAAACATTAACCCCACTTCCTCCCTCTTCAAATCCTCGTTTACCCCCCTCACGTTCATACATCCCACTCTAATTACCTCCCTCCTCCCCATCTTTTCCCTTCTACCTATATATATTCTCACTCAGGCTGCACGCTTCTAGGGACCTCCCTAGGCCCTTCCCAACACCTAAGGTCACCACCCCGCTCACTAAATATACCCACAATAATACCCGTTAACACCTTATTTATCTATTTATCTATTTATCTATTTATCTATCTTATTTATCTATTAAATCCCAAATTACTTATTTAAATTACTTATTTTACTTATTTAAAATTCTTTAAAATCCCCCACATATACTAAAAAATTTAAATGTTTGTTAAAAATACATACACTACTCAATTTATTTATTAAAAACTTTATTTAATTATTTAAAATTCTTTAAAATCCCCCACACATACTAAGAAATTTAAATATTTGTTAAAAAATAGATACACTATCTCCGAGATTACAAAACCAATTTCAAATTTTTTTAAAACCTTTCCGTTATTCGACAGCAATTTATACACTTTATATTATAAAAAACACATAAAACTTTTTGTAAGAACATAAAACCTTTCCACAAATTTACAACACCGGCACTTAACTCCTCCCAAATGGTCTCGACTGACGAATATTTTTAACCTAGTTTTAAGTGAGCTTGAATAAATTATCAATTCTTATCAAAGTTTTGCTTTCTTAATTTTTTCTTTTTTTGTTTTGTAAGAGTTTCTTTATATTTCGTTCCCTTTATTCACGCTTTCCTCCTAATTGAGTGATTACTCTGTTCTTTCTTCTTTACCTGTCTCCTGTATTTGTACTGTTTCTAAGTAGATAATTACTTCATATACAAATTGAGAATTATTGCAGATATAACGTTGAGTCACAGAATCATGCACAAAACCTTTATATTAATCACCAACACTAATAACTTTTCATCAGTTTTGGCCGACTAGCAGACTTTCTACGAAAGGTTGGTTACCTTAGGAGTCATCCAAATTTTTCCATTCGTCGGATCATATCACATAATTTAATTTAGGTTCACTTTCGACATTGAAGTAGCTACGAACATCATTATCATAGGCTTCCTCATATATATTCAATAGTCATCATAAACCAAACAGTAATAAAGGAGATCTCTAATGCTAGGAAACTTTTAGCAATAATGCGGAAGTCTACACCAATATAACAAAAATTTTAGCTTGTCAAACGGAGCTAAGTAGAAACACGTCCGCACGGTACGAGTTTGATAATATATTATTATATATATATATATATATATGTATATATATATAGCAGTATATATATATATATATATATATATATAAGGTATATATATATATATATATATATATATATATATATATATATATATATATATATACAGTGGCGGCTCGTGTAAACTTGGCATGGAGGGGCTGCAAGTTATATATATATATATATATATATATATATATATATTTATTCTGCATATATTTAGCAGTAGGACAGCAGTATATATATATAATATATATATATATATATATATATATATATATATATATATATATATATATATATATATATATATATATATATCAAACGTACCTTATTTATTCTGCTGATATTCTTATTTAAAAATAAGATTAGCTCTTCGACTTTTAGATATTTATGTGTAAGTGTATGCATAAATTACAACTTTTTTTTTTAATATCGATTGCATGCATTCGAACACATTCTGCAATTAAAAAGACTTGATAACTCTCTTAGATGGAAATATTATAAAATCAATTATCTTTTCTAAAATATTAATATCTTATAGGATTATCCTCAAACGGACTATTACCTAATTTTTTATATTTATGTGTAAATGTGTGCATAAATTATAGGACTTTTTTTTTTTTTAATATCGATTGCATGCATTCGAACACATTCGGTAAAGCAAAAGCCTAAAAATAAAATTGTATTGTATAGAGGTGTCAAATTTAGAAACAAATACGAAAAACGTCATTGCCTGCTTATCTAGGATTTGGTCTCTCTCTCTCTCTCTCTCTCTCTCTCTCTCTCTCTCTCTCTCTCTCTCTCTCTCTCTCTCTCTCTCTCTCTCTCTCTCTCTCTCTCTCTCTCTCTCTTCTCTTTCTCTCTCTCTCTCTCTCTCTCTCTCTCTCTCTCTCTCTCTCTCTCTCTCTCTCTCTCTCTCTCTCTCTCTCTCTCTCTCTCTCTCTCTCTTATCTCTCTCTTCTCTCTCATATATATATATATATATATATATATATATATATATATATATATATACAGCAGCATAAAGAAGTATATATATATATATATATATATATATATATATATATATATATATATATATATATATATATATATATATATATCACACGGGTAATTATTTTTGCATATATTTTCACTGTTATTTCTCGCACAAAAAAAAATAAACACAACCTCTCCCCCCGTAAAATGGGAATAAACTGACTTTTTTGTCTTTGACTCTCTATATACAAGTAAAAGAAGGACATTACATGGACAAATCTAGCAACCCTATAAAATTTGAACCGTAATTTTATATGAGAAAAACTTCCAAGTTGCCATGAAATAATAGAAGCCAAACTGGCAACATTATAAAAAGTACTATAGGAATTTGAATTCTTTATTTTCGTATGTTGCTATATTTGTCTTTTTTTAAGAAATTATAAAATTGGCTTATTTTAGGGCCGCAAAAGTAGAGCCCAAATTTTATTTAATTGAATATATTAAAAATAAATATCGTACGCACAATTTGCAGTTGGAAAAAGGATTCCTTTGTTATTTTCTTAATTGATTACTAATTTTTTATGTACTAAATTGTTAAAAAAAAACTCAGATCACTTTACTTTGACAAAAATTTCATATTTCTATCAACATCCTATGCCTGGCATTTTTAATTTGGAGGGGCTGCAGCCCAATAGCCCATAAAGACGAGCCCGCCACTGTATATATATATATATATATATATATATATATATATATATATATATATATATATATACAAACATATAGCATATATATATATATATAAATATATATATATATATATATATATATATATATATATATTTATATATATATATAATACAGGTATATATATATATATATATATATATATATATATATAATATATATATATATATATATATATATATATATATATATATATATATATATATATATATATATATATATATATATGCGTGAGAGAGAGAGTGGGTAGTGTATGAATGTACAGGATGTATGTGTGTGTGTGTGTGTATGTGTGTGTGTGTAAATTCGTGTATCAACTGTCTTCATACCAAGGTCTATCTAAAATTCCTTGATATATATATATATATATATATATATATATATATATATATATATATATATATATATATATATATATATATATATATATATATATATATATATATATATATATTTTCACTATATATATATATATATATATATATATATATATATATATATATATATATATATATATATATATATATATATATATATATATATACAGAGGTGGGCATCGTTACTCAAAAAAGTAGTTCCGTTATCGTTACTTCGTTACTCGGAAAAAGTAGTTGCGTTATCGTTATTCCGTTTCTTTGAAAAGAAAAGTAACGAAGTGCCGTTACTCCGTTACTCCGTTACTTTTAGCTTTTCAATATGACATTAATTACGGTATCTTAGGCAATTTATTGGTTTGTGTATATTAAATTTTCAACATTATCATTATTATTAAAAAACATACCCTCATGTAAGACCCTAGCTCACTCAAGACTTAGTCCCTTTGCATCCACCAACGATTTAATTGCACCAGCCACCTTCCTGCCATTCACAACTTTCCTACTACACTCTGCATCATCCGTTCCCTTTTCATCCAACATATATACTAAATATTTAAACCCAGAAACTTGTTCCAGCTGCTCACCATCTAACATAACTTCACACCGAGGACTGTCCTCACTCACAAGCATAACCTTTCTTTTAGCTACGCT
>JABUQX010093537.1:12500-17500 GCA_015478945.1 Trachelipus rathkii | reverse complement strand
AACAAAATCGGAGAGAGAACACTACCCTGTTTCACCCCCGTATCAACCTCAAACCAATCTCCATCGTCCATCTGGGTCTTCACTTTGCATAAACTATTCGTATAAGTGCTCTTTATTGCTTTTCTTAGTTTTTCCGGTATTCCATACTCTCTCGTTCTAAGTATATTCCACAGGACCCCTCTCGGTATACGATCAAAAGCCTTCTCCAGGTCTACAAATGCCAAATACATTTTTCTGTTAAATTCCCAACCCTTTTCGCATACCATCTTTAAAGCAAATATCAAATCAATAGTTGATCTATTTGGCCTAAAGCCATGTTGCCACTCGTCCATTTTATCTTCTACCCTCTCTCTCAATCTTTTTTCTAATATTCGTTCATATACCTTTGCGATATGTGGTGTCAAAGCAATTCCTCTATAATTTTTACAGTCTGCCTTATCCCCTTTTTTAAAAATTGGGCATATTACTGATCTGTTCCATTCTTTAGGTGTCCTTTCTTCTCGCCAGCACTTATTCATTAATTCTTTCATCCATACAGTTCCTTCTCCTCCCACATTCTTCAAGATTTCCGCAGGTATCATATCTTCACCCGGTGCTTTCCCGTTTTTCATCTTCCTCAAGGCATATGCCATTTCTTCGTCCGTGATCTGCCACTCGTCCTCCACCACCTCCCCATGGTTATCCACTTCATGCATACCCTCCTCCTCCACATCATTTGGTATATTCAGCAAATCAACAAAATAATTCTTCCATCTTTCCCCAATCTCTTTCGGGTCCGTTAACAACGTTCCATTCTCATTCTTTATTGCATATGTTGGAGGTGCTGTTCCTTTCCTATAGTTTTTTGCCATATTAAATATCAATTTTCTAGTACCCGCAAGGTCCTCTTCCAGATCTCTACCAATCTTCTCCCATGTATTTTCCTTTTCTATTCTTTTTATTCTCTCTGTTTCATTTCTCACCGTTATATATGCTTCTCTATCCTCCATTCTTCTTGTCTTCATCCATCTTCTAAAACATTTCATTTTCCTCTTGACTGCTTCTTGCACTCTTTCTGTCCACCAAGCTGTTTGTCTTTTCTTTTTTCCAGATATTGTTTTGGTTTCTATGATCCTCTCAGATACCTCCACCAATGTATCACGGAAAACCTCCCAACCTTCCTCCACATCTACATCCTCCCCAATCCTCTGTCTTTTCGTATCCATTTCTCTCTGGAATGTGTTTTTACAATCCTGGTCTCTCAGTTTCTCAACCATAAATCTTTTTCTCCGCCTGCATCTAAAAGGCTTCGGCATTTCCATTCTCAATTTCCCCACCACCATTCGGTGGTCTGCATCTCCCGATACGGATGGTATACTTTTCACATCCTTAAATATTCTTTTGTTGTTCGTTAATATCAAATCTATCATTGATTTCTCTCCATATGCCTCCCTTCCGTCATCCCATCGGTACCATGTCCATTTCTGACTTTCTCTATGTTTATAGTACGTGTTCATTATACTCATGTTGTTACGTACACAAAAGTCTATGATGCTATCTCCCGCCAGATTCTTATTTCCCAAACTAAACGCTCCTATCACATTCTCTATTCCTCTGCGATCCGTACCAACGTGTCCATTCATATCCCCCAAAACAATTACATTATCATGGAACGGTACTCTATTTTTGACGTCCTGCAATTCTTGATAAAAAATTTCCCTCTCTCCAGCTGGTCTGCCTTGCTGCGGTGCGTACACCTGTATAAAGCTCAGATTTACTCCGTTTGTCTTTATTGAAACAGACATAATACGAGAATTTTTCTGTTCGATGTTACTTACTCTTTGTGACATCTCTTCCGACATTATCACTCCCACTCCATGTCTATTTTCTCTTCCTCCACTATATATCAATTGGTAATTATGATGAAGAACTCTAACTCCACTTCCGGCCAATCTCGTTTCACAAACTCCCAGCACATCCAACCTCCGCTCTATCATCAGCATCACCATCTCCTCCTCCTTCCCTCTCAACGTTCCAACATTTAATGTGGCAACACGTATATTTTTCCTAGAAGTTCCATTTCGTAATCCAAAATCGCGCGGTCGTCTTCTTAAAAGTCTGTCAGGGCTCCGAGGCAAAACATGAGTTTCTTGAGCGGGTGATGTCGGTTGCCGGCTTGCTGGGCCTGTCGAATATATATATATATATATATATATATATATATATATATATATATATATATATATATATATATATATATATATATATATATATATATATATAAATATATATAGTGATATTTGGTCTAAAACTACAACTTTTGGTTTAAAACTACAACTCATATCTCAAAAACGAGTGCAGGAGTGGTCTCTGAAATATTTAGATATATAAAAACATATATATAAAAAAAATATATATATATATATATATATATATATATATATATATATATATATATATATATATATATATATATATATATATTTATATATATATATATATTTCTAAATATATATATATATATATATATATATATATATATATTATATATATATATATATATATAGGTATTTATATATATATATATATATATATATATATATATATATATATATATATATATATATATATATAAGAGTATATATTATATATATATATATATATATATATATATATATATATAGTATATATATATATATATATATATATATATATATATATATATATATATCATTTAAAAGTACTGTGCCAAAACTTTAAAGACCTAATAGACAAGATGTTTTAATAATAAGTTAGTTTTTTATATCTAAAATAAAAAAAATGATCTTCTTTTGTGTAAGAGAATACACTTTTAATAATAAGAAGATTACTAAAAATGATTGTATTAAAGCAAATCATTCTCTTTAAAGTGCCTAGCTTATTATGATCAGAGTTATAAAGTCGTAAACAGCAAACGAACAATTGTATTTAAAATGATCTTTAATACCTGTATACATAAGGTCGATTTTTAGAGTATTCGATGACGCCGTAATACGTTTATTTTCGCCTCCTTTTTTCTTTCATTGACTATCTTCTTAGTCTAAAAGTTTCTATAAGAGAATGAAAGAAAATGAAAACAATATTTGCGGGAATCGAGATTGTTTTCTCCGTGACTCGGTAGAGGGAGCTCGAGCATCTTCGAGCGTAATTATTTTGTAATAAAAACTAATTAACTTTATAATACACAAATTATTATGGAAATAATTGTATGAATTATCCCTTATGATATACATAAATAGAAGTAATAATAGTAATTTTGATGATTTCTGCTTCTAATTTAGCTTTATTGGCTAGTTTTTAGGTTAAACTTATTTTTACATAATTATTATTGGAAATGTATTACATCAAATTTAATACGCTAGTTTATGATTGTGGGTTGAGTCCTTTTCAGAATGTTTGAATTATTTCATGTCATTTAGAACTGTTGCTACAGAAACCTATAATTTTAGCCTAGCTGATTTCAAATGAGGATTGTCGAAGTTGATATTTGGGGCATCAACATTTAGAATATCATTGTAGCCTTACATAATGGGCTTTCTTTTATTCATGAGCTCCAATAAAGCTATTTCTGAGTAGGTAGAATCTACGATATTGATTTCTTTTTATTTGTCGAGTTATTCGGAAATGCTACTAACTTCTTCCACAAGTAAATTTAAATCATCTTTTTTTCTTGATAACTAGCCTTTCACCTAACTCTTAAAATTATCAAAATTATTAACAGCATTTTCCACAACGGAGTTTTTATAATCATACAAATATTTATGAACTAGAGACATGCCCATTTCTAAGCTTTGATACTATTTCAATAGAGTTTCAAAGTATTCGTAGTTATTTTTCTCATTTTGCTACTTTCCATTGACATAATTGTCCAGGAAGTCCCAAGTTTCTTCGGATATGTCACCTATTTCATCACATATGATTAATAGATTATCTTACATATCTTCAGGAAGAGATTTGTATTTATCGTAGCGACAATATTTCCTCGCTTTCAACATCTATCGAAAGAACTCCTTAAGATCTTCAGGATTCTGTTCGTCCAAGGGACCAGCTGCATCAGGCCAAAATTTGTTCAAGATTTTTTAATATTCGGGTTGATGAAGAGAGACTTTTATCTATTATGAAGTTTCTACTAAAAGTATGTAGAAAATACTAACAACCTAAAAACATGCATACATTATCGCATTTAATAGGCGTATAGCAATATAGCATAGTATATAATATATAAAACAAAATGTAATTGGTGGAGCTACATATATATATATATATATATATATATATATATATATATAATATTGCTATATATATAGATATATATATATATATATATATAAAAAAAAATATATATGTAGATATATATATATATATATATATATATATATATATATATATATATATATATATATATATCAAATTACGCTTTTGGAAGGGCGAAACAATGTTAATCTGTTTTTATTAAAATCACACCTGCTTTATTAAACCACCTGGTTTGTAAATTCAATTAAGAAAATGTGGTCAAAGGCTACTCAGCATCCTCTTCTGTTCTACAAACCCTCCTACAGAAGGGAAGAAAGAATCAAGTAGGGGATGCCTCAGTTCTATGACTCCCCTAATCCTGACCTCCCTCCTCTTATTGTCTTTTGATACGCAACAAGGTGACAGTGTGAAGCTAAATAACTTTTAATAGACGGACCCTTTTATGTATGTGAAACAGAAGCCATAACAGATGAGTAGCTCTATTATGATGGTCGAGTGTCTGTGTGTATGTGTGTGTGTTTTCTGGAGTGTGTTTTGTGTACGCTTATGAGTGTGTCTTCTAGAGTTATATAAATGCCTGTGTTTTATTATAACAAAAACTTGAAGGTGCTGAATAGGCGAAATTGTTATTTTACATTTGTTATTGATTTTGCTGAAGTGAAATCGGACACGTTTTTGGGTTTGAGATAAATTCGATTTGATAAACAATGGACACACAAACAAACGTT
>JABUQX010093537.1:7500-10000 GCA_015478945.1 Trachelipus rathkii | reverse complement strand
TCTATCTATTTATCTATCTATCTATCTATCTATCTCTCTCTCTCTCTCTCTCTCTCTCTCTCTCTCTCTCTCTCTCTCACCCTCTCTCTCTATCTCTCTCTCTCTCTCTCTCTCTCTCTCTCTCTCTCTCTCTCTCTCTCTCTCTCTCTCTCTCTCTCTCTCTCTCTCTCTCTCTCTCTCTCTCTCTCTCTCTCTCTCTCTCTCTCTCCCCGCAAGCGACCGTGAGCCCTAAATCCTAAAATAGTCTAAAATAGTAACAAATTGGCCTCTAAATGAAATAAGACACAAATAGGATGAGCTGCTCGGCCCAATTTAGGGGGTGGGTAGCGCCCATTAGCAACCTATTAGCCCTTGTCTTTGATTTTAATCCTTCGGTTATTAGTACAAGGGGAAATATTATTAGGGTATCTCATGTAACATACGAAACGTAATTCTCTCTCTCTCTCTCTCTCTCTCTCTTTCTCTCTCTCTCTCTCTCTCTCTCTCTCTCTCTCTTCTCTCTCTCTCTCTCTCTCTCTCTCTCTCTCTCTCTCTCTCTCTCTCTCTCTCGTTCTGTCTGGTGCACTCGCACTTTCTCAAACATTTTTATATATGTCTACTTGTATATATATATATATATATATATATATATGAATGGCATATATATATATATATATATATATATATATATATATATATATATATATATATATATATATATATATATATATATATATATATATATATATATATATATATATATATATTCTTTAGAGACAAGAAGATTGAGAGGAAAATTAATAGAAGTTTTCAAAATACTAAATAAATTTGACAATATCGATTACAGGCAATTCTTTAGATATGATTTTAATGATGTAACACGAAGTAATGGGCATAAACTTTGTCATAAACGATTTCAAACCAATATAGCAAAGAATTTCTTCACTTACGATGTAATTGAGAAGTGGAATAGTCTTTCTATGAAATAGTGAACAGCGGCAACATCGATTTATTCAAGAAAAAGTTAGATAAACACTTTAAGGAAATTGGTCTGTGAACTTTAATTCAACTTGATTTTTACTTTATTCAAATACTAGAATTAGTAGTAACCTGAATATGGTAAAATCAAACTAGAACAATTGAAATCATTTAGTAAATGTTAAAAATACATCGTAAAAAGAATTCCGGCTTGTAATAGCTTTGATGTTCATGGCTTGCAAAGTATCCGTTCTAAGAAGGTGATCGATCGCACTATCGCCTTAACTTGTAATAAATAGCTTTGATGTTAACCGCATAGAACATATCTGTTCTAAGACGGTGATCTAAGCGATCACCTGAGTAGGAAAAATTGCTTGCAAAACATCCGTTATAAGAAGTTGATCTCATCGATCCCACTATCGTCATTAACTTGTAATAAATAGCTTTGATGTTCACAGCATAGAACATATCTGTTACAAATAACTGTAATAAATAGTTTTGATGTTCACCGCATAGAACATATGTTACAAATAACTATAATAAATAGTTTTGATGTTCACCGCAGAGAACATATGTTACAAATAACTGTAATAAATAGATTTGATGTTCACCGCAATGTCACAAAGACAGCGGACACATCCAACACAATAAATAAACAAAAATACTTAAAAAACTAGCCTTGAGTGGACTGTAAAGTCTTTGCTAGTCGGTGTTCTGTAGTTCTTGGTAATAGTAGTTTCAGTATTAACACTATTTTAATTTTTAGATACATTGCGCATCATCATCATTATTATTATTTATTATTTATTATTTATTATTTATTATTTATTATTATTATTATTATTATTATTATTATTATTATTATTATTATTATTATTATTATTATTATTATTATTATTATTATTATTATTATTATTATTATTATTATTATTATTATTATTATTATTATTCTTGCTATTATTTTATTATTATTATTATTATTATTATTATTATTATTATTATTATTATTATTATCATCATTATCATTATCATTATCATTATCATTATCATTATCATTATCATTATCATTATCATTGTCATTGTCATTGTCATTATCATTATCATTATCATTATCATTATCATTATCATTATTATTATTATTATAAAAGCGTAATTAAAAAATATTCCTGCATTGAATAGCAATAGAAATATAAATTATAGCATAAAAAATCACGCCCATTATAGAAAAAAAAGATCCATTTTGTTATAAAACTTTTTAAAAAAAATCAAGAAATATTAACTTTAAAAAAAAAAAGATCATAAAATTCCCCTAAACATTTAAAAGTTTCCCCTAAAGAAATAAAATAATTACCAATCTTCTCTCCTAAAACTTAAAAAAAAAAAAAAAATTCCCCCCCCCTAAAATCATATTTTCCCCTTAAAATAATTTTTTTTTTCTTCTTTCTTTTCCCATCGTAGACGCTAAACGAATTTAACACTCTGTACCTTTCCTTGTAATCTCCGTTTAATTGACGGGTGCACACGGTTTCCTTTCATCATCCAG
>JABUQX010093536.1:0-12500 GCA_015478945.1 Trachelipus rathkii | reverse complement strand
GATTTTTTGAATTATGGTTTTAAAAAACTGAAACCGGGAAAAAGTTTAGAAAATGAAATTATCAAATCAAAAGTAGATGTATTAGGAGATGTCTTCAAACAACATGTTAATAGATTAAGAAAGGTAATATATATATATATTTATATATATATATATATATATATATATATATATATATATATATATATATATATATATTATTACTATATATATATATTATATATAATATAATATATTATTATATATATATATATATATATTATATATATATATATAGATATAACATAAAGTTAGGTTAGAGTTATTGATAATTTAGGTTGGTTCAGGTTTAGGTTAGAGTTTTGGTTGGGTTAGGTTAGGTTAGTTAGGTTAGGTTAGGTGTAGGTTAGGTTAGGTTAGGTTAAGCTAGGCTAGGTTTATATATATTGTATAATATAATAATATATATATATATAATAATATATATATATATATAGTATATTATATATATATACTAATATATATATATATAATATATATATATATATATATATATTATATATGTATATATATTCTAATATATATATATATAATATATATATATATATATATATATATATATATATATATATATATTATATATTATATAATATATTATATATATATTATAATTATATTATTATATATATATATATAATATATATATATATATAAACAGTAATATACAGTTTGGATTTTTCTTGAGTTCTTTAATAAATTGGAAAATCATACTACTGTACATTTGTGTTTCTCCGTTATTATAATTATTAATATTATTATTATTATTATTATTATTATTATTATTATTATTATTATTATTATTATTATTATTATTATTATTATTATTATTCAATGACTATTTTTTTATTAATTTATTTTTATTACGATAAGTATTATTTGTAATTATTATTAATATTATTATTATTATTATTATTATTATTATTTATTATTATTTATTATTTTATTATTATTAATTAATTATTTATTAATCTATTATTCTTATTTATTATATTAATTAATTATTGCACTATTATTTATTATTATTGTTGTTATTAGTATTATTATTCTTTTTGCGTATTATTATTATTATTATTATTATTAATTATATTATTATTAAATTTATTATTTATTATTATTATATTATTATTATTATTTATTTTATTATTATTATTAATATTATTATTATTAGTGATTCTGGCTAGAACTTTTAAAATTATTAATTTTTATTTTATCTATTAATCATTATTATTATTATTACATTTTATTTTAATTATTATTATTATTAATTATTATTATTCATTTATTATTATGTATTATTTATTATTATTATTATTATTATTATTATTAATAATATAAATAATAATAATAATACTTTTTTTTGTTTTTATTCTTGATGTTAACCGCAAAAAATGCATTTCATGGAGGCCCACCACTAGGTGCTTCTCAACACTTGTTCATTGTTATTATTACGATTTGATTATTAATTATTATTATTATTATTATTATTATTTATTATTATTATTATTATATTATTTAATTATTATTATTATTATTCATTATTATTATTTACATTATTATATTATTATTATTATATGATTATTATTAATTATTATTATTATTATTACTTGTCGTAATTAGTACTGTGAAATATTTTAGGAGTTGGATTACTGTATGGAATTGATTGTATGGATATATACTAGTAATATTAACTGCTTTTTATTAGTTACTATTTATCAGATTTAATTAATAATTCTGTTTACGTCGTTATATTATATTATTGGTTAATTGCTACTTATTGTTTATTATTATTATTGTTATTATTATTATTATTATTGATTACTTATTAAATTATTATTATTATATTATTCATATTATTCTTAATTATATTATATTATTACATATTATATAATATTTTCATTATTATTATTATTATTATTATTATTATTATTATTATTATTATTATTATTATTATTATTATTATTTATTATTATTATTATTAACTTATTATAATTGTTTATTATTGTTTATTATTATCAATTTTTATTACTTATTGTTATTAATTATATTTCGGTTCTCAAAGGACACGACACTGCGTTTGTTGCACATTAGTCAAGAGCATTTCAGATATAGGGAAATTATTTCTGTTATTATAATTATTGTATAATGATATTGTAAAATCATTGGCTAGTGTAAATAATGTAATTCTTTTCTTTTTCTGAATAAAAGATTTTAAATTGAAAATTAATTATTATATATTATTATTATTATATATATTTATTATTATTATTATTAATTAATTATTATTATTATTATTATTATTCATATTATTATTGATTAATTATTATATTATGTATTATTATTAATTATTATTATTTTAATGTAGTTAGTAGTAGCAGCAGTAGTCATATATATAATAATATATATATATATACTATATATTATATATATATATATATACTATATATATAATATTACTAATTTATATAATATATTACTATATATATATATAATATATTATATAATATATATTATATATCATATATATTTATATCTATATATCTATATATAATATATATAGTATATACATTATATACAGTTCCCTACAATCCAACTCAGGCAGAGCCCTTTACAAGGAGGGGACAGAATAATAAAATATATAAAAGCCCACCAATGCGCAGCTTAACAAAATCTCTCAGATGAGCGCAGACGTGGGCTTTAAGAGGGGAAGATTAAATACAGTTGGACAAACAGAAAGGCAGGAGTTCCACAGAACAGAAATAGCTGGAAAAAAAGAGGCACCACAACGAACGAAGTCCTGGGATTTCACAATACTCACGCAATATTCATGCGAGAGCAAGGCACCCCTTTGATACGATGGGGCCCACGCAAGGGTGATGGAGTGCAAGCAGGTCAATCTTGCCCGAACATCTGCGGCTGTAGTCCCGTATAGAAAAGATATAGTGCGCCAACGTCACGTACGCAGAGATAGAAGGTCAAGGGAGTTTGAAAGAAGGGGGCAGTTTATTAGTCTCTTAGCTTTAGACTCAACCCTATCTAATAGATGGGTGAAGCCGGAGCTCCCCCAAATATGAGAACAGTACTCCAAACAAAGGGCGAAAAAGGCCCTTATATAACTGGAGTATACTGTTCAAGATGAGGCAAACATTCACGGCAACCTGACAGAACTCCGCAGCTTCTTTGGGTCACCTAAACAACCGATTGTAATATGAGGTTTCTCCAAGACAGTTATGTTGTTTATGTTGAGACGAAGAATGTTTAAATGTTATTCACGAGGCAAAATGTTTGAGCCATCGAAGGAAATAGGAATGTTGGGAGGTGTTTTGAGAGGGAGATATAAAGAAGCTTGAGTTTTTTAAAGAGTTGAATTTTACAAGGCTGTGGTGACCCCACCGGGAAACGCCCATCTATCAGAATCGGCAAGGAATAAGAAAATCGTAAGAGCTAAAGAATGGAGAGGCTCCGACTCTATAAGTGCAAAAGAGGCTGAGGCAGAAGAATGGAGAGTGAGCTCATCTGTCATAAGAGTGAAGTAAAGTCAGCTTAGGAAGTACAGCTGAGGAGATCGTTGATTCATGAAAAGCAAGAATAAAGTTGGAGATAGAACAGAACGCTTGAGGAACATCAGCAATTAACAAGAATAGGAGGAAGAGGAGGCTCCTCAACACCCGAGTGCAGATTTTAATGAGCGATCGAGAGAAAACTGAGACAAGAGTAAGCAAGAGAAGGGAGGAAACCGAAAGGTAAAACCGAGCTACCAAAGAGCAGTGACACGTGCACATACTCGTTAAAAGCCTTTGGATATGTCCCACGCGCCACCACGCAAGACTCCACATAGTCCCTAAGTGCAGAAGACCAAAAATCAGTAAGATAGGAAGAATGTCACCAGTTGACGCTCGAGCGTCGAAAGCCATACTGAATGATCTGAAAAGAAGGAATGAGATTCCATATGATCCAGGAAATGAGAGGCTAAGAAGAGTTTCAAAGATTTGAGATAGAATTAAAAGTTGAGAGCTATAAAGGCGATAGTTAGAAAGGATGCAGAGCACTACTTTTTTCGGGATCGGTTGGAACATATGCGCGCTTCCAGCACTGAGGAAAAGTACTAGTATTGAGATATAGAGATAGAGTTGAACGAGGACAGGCGCCATCTCAATAAGCACACTCCTTAAAACAACGGGGAGGAAATGCCATCGCAGGCGCAACTAAGCTTAATGGCGCGTTCAACACGATCCTCAGATGCTATGCACACGATCATGGTGATCACAACAGGTAAAGACATGGGAAACCCGAGACGGAGAACGCGCTTTTAGCCTGACTGAATAGTAACCTACAAGTGATTTCCGAACAAATAAATTACGTAAGAAAGTAATAGTCAGATACGAGAGTTTTCCATGCCCGATTACTCAATGTCTCTCTCCTGAATTGGCGCGAGAACGAAACTCCATCGAGAACATGGATTTTGGGGAAGAAAAATATTTAGTTAGAAGGATGGAATGAAACCTATACTCAATCCATCGCGATTATGGTCCCCACCTTTCTGGCGCGGACCGAAGATCTTTCAAAGTCAAAGCAGGATTCACTCCAAAGTAGTTAGCCAAAAAAAAAAAAAAAAAAAAAAACAAAAAAAAAAAGACCAATTAACGCCATTACCGGATTAATGTGCCAGAAATTTACATTTGAGCATGGTGGAGGTGCTGGAGAAAAAGTATTATAATTAAAGGCGACAATAATGTGGTCAAAGTTACCAATAGGAGGAAAAATTGTGTATTTTATAAACGAGAAGGACTTAGCTGGTGAAACATAATCAAAGCGGTATTCAGAATTGGTTTGGTCATCTGGATAAATGCTTCTGGTTTCCGTGGAATCATAAGGTGCCAGGTTTGGTATGAGAATACTGATTTTTTTTGCCTCTCCTCGGGCCTTCATCATTGAGAAGAGCCAACCACTCATTGTAGTGTAACGTTAATCCCCTAAATAGAGAACCTCGTCTATATATATAGTTATATATAATAGTATATATATATACTATATATACTATCATATACTATATATATATATATATATATTATATATATTATATATATATATATATATTATATATTATTATATTATATATATAATATATATAATACTAATATATTGTGTTTGTGTGTGTGTGTGTGTGTGTGTTGTTGTGTGTGTGTGTGTGTGTGGTGTGTGTGTGATCGTGTGTGTGGTGTGTGTGTGTGTGTGTGTGTGTTACGCAAAGATATAATTTAATTTTGAACTTTTCTAGTTTGATTGTTACCGATGGGTCACCTTCCATTCCTTTCCTGTCTATAGTAGTGCCCTTCCAGGATCTATTATATCTCCTACCTTTTTTTCTAACCTTCACAAAATTAATTACATGTTTGTTTGTTCGTCGAACATTGTTAATAATTGCTCATTTTTTAGATTCTGAATTAATGAAGGCCAGGGGATGTGACGTCGGAATTTTTTACCAAAGGCCAAATCATAAAGAACCCCCAAAAAAGTTTTCTTTTAAGGAAAAGGTCGGTGTTGGAAATGGAACATAAGTCGGAGCCGTGAAAATTTTGTCTCTTCCACACCCTTGATTTCTAAAGATAGAAAAGAAGTGTGATAGAGTACGGAGAAGTAGATTACAGGCGATATAAAAATTTATAGGAACTGCAAAGCTTGTGTTAAGACAAATTTCAACCAAGTATCTTTACAATTTTGACGCTAAGAATTAACTGGACAATGAGCAACTACATTCATTCGGTTCCTACATTATATTTAGACTGTAATAAACATGTCAAAGAAAAATAGGTAATAGTTGAAATAGTCGTAGTTAGACGAAATATCGATATTTTTCGGATATTCGATTTTTTTAAATATCTTTCGTCCCCATGTAAGAGGACTAAAAAAGGAAAAAATAAAAAAAACTACGACCATCTCTGCTCATATGATAAAATTTCTTGAACCAAAATTTTTGTTTTATAATGTTAAGTGAGCTTTTATCTTTATCTGCACGTAAAGTTAATAAGAATGGATCATCTTGTTGTTTTTCACTTAGCTGTTTATAATCAACAAAGCTTATCATAACTTACGGATTTTTCTGACAAGCAAAAAGAAATAATATATGAAAGCACCTAATAAATAACGTTGCTTATAAATATGTCGTAATTGTGGCAATTTTTTTACTAACAACATGTGGCAGGAAACGTTACTTCAAAGTTCAAACCCATATCAAAACATCGAACACTTTTAATATATATAGTACTATATATATATATATATATATATTATATAATAATTATATATATTTATATATATATATATTATATATATTAATATATATATATATATTATATTATATATATATATATAATATATAATATATATATATATATATTACAGGAGGTGCTGTGTCTACGCACGAGTTTTGTGTGGATATTGTTAACTCCCAGGCTAGTTCACTGCGTGCCTCCTTCTTTCCAGGCACATCTGTTCTGTGGAACTCTCTTGCATCTTTTCCCTTTGTGTTCCCTACTCAATTTAATCTCCTCACTTAAAGCCTGCGTCTGTGCTCTTCTGCTTATTCGGCGCTATTCGATGAAATCTTGGGCGTGATCCGCCTCCACTGATTAAGGGCTCGTGCCCGTGATGGTGTGAGATCTGTATAACAATATATATATATTATATAATATATATAATATATATATATATTATATATATATATATATAGATAATTATATATATATATTATATTATATAGAATATAAATATATATTATATAATATATATATAATAATATATATATGATATATATATTTTATATATATATATATATATTATATATAATATTTATATATATATATATATATATATATTATATATAATAAATATACTATAATATCATATAGTATATACATATATTATATATATATATTATATTAGTAATATATATATATATATATATATATATATATATATATAAATATATATTCTATATATTATATACTATATCTAACTTCCTATCTCAACTATTAACGAAAATAATATTCAATTCAAATTCAAGAGAAATCTGCGAGTCTCAAAGTTTAAAACTTCATTGGTTTTCCCCTTTACAAGATTCAAATAACCATCGAACTTTATATATAGTATATATATATATATATATAATATATATATTATATATATAATATATATATATATATAATATATATATATATATATATATATCTATTTATAATATATATATATATATTATATATTATACTATATATATATTTATATATAATAATATATATATATAATATATATATATATATATATATATATATAATATTATATTATATATATAATATATATATATTATATATATATATATTCTTATGCATTAATATTAATCATTTTCAATATTGACTGCTGAGTAACGGTAGATGTTTATCTCTCAAATATATACTATAGTAATACTTATTATATATTTATATATATAGTATAAGGGATAAATGGTACTTATATTATAGGTATAGGTTATTATTATTATTATATTGTCTATATATATAATATATATATATGACTATATAATATGGTTTTGACAGAGGTGGGCACCGATCCGTTACTCCGTTACTAACGGAACTACTTTTTGAGTAACGGGTAACGGCTTTAAGTCGTTACGCTTTTTCTTTATGCAACGCCCCGAATGACTTCAGCTATTTTTTCCAACGTTACTTTTTAGTCCGTTACCATTTGTTCGAGCTTTTCTTTGAATGTTGATAGACAATTGACCACCCCGGTCAAACTAAAAATTATTATTATATTATAGTTATTATTATATATATATATAGTGATTTATATATAGGTAGGCTATATCAAGTATCTTATAGTATAATAAATAGGTAATATACTATATATATTATTTATGTATATAGTAACGCGTTGTTTACTATTTATTAATATCCTACAAGAAGGGCTTTCACCCTTCATTGATATTACCCTTTTTCTGGCACAAAATTTTATTCCGCGGGAGGCTGAGATTTTAGTCTTTGTAGATAAATAATTGTTTCCGCGGTTTTCGCTACGCGGAACGCACGCAATCTTGAGATACGAAAACGTCTGGCTATATCAAACGTGCCACAAATATATATATATATATGCTCACAATATATATATTATATATATATATATATTAGGTATATATATATTTATTGTTATAGATTGATACCATTTTCCTCATTTACTAGGAGTAAGTATTTGCCTAAAAGTTTCATCTTAGATGCAGTATGGCGAGCCGTTACTGAGGCCTCGAGTACGGTTAATTTAGTGTATTTAAACACCACGTTCACATATACTATAATCTAATATTTAGATATATAATTATTACATATAATTTTAAAGATGTTTATTATTACATACTTACCATAATCTAATAAAGATAGGAACAAGATTATAAGTATATTTATATAATATATATTATTATATTCAAGGATTTTATTTAGTTGACCGGTGGTCAATGTGTCTTTATGTTAGTCAACACAAATAGTTTCTGAGACAAGATTAATGGGACGGACTTAAATAACGTGATGAAAAATAACGGGCAATAAACAATATGGTAGATTAGATTGATGGTGCCGCAAATAAGGAAGAATAATAGTCTATCATATATACGGACTTTAAGCGTAATATATAATATATATCTATATAACTTATTACTATATAGCTATATAATATTTACGCTAGTTTATATAATTACTATACATAAAATTATATGTAGTATTATCATCGTATTGTAAGTATAAAACGATAGTATACATAGTTTAAGGTGTACATGCCTAGTCGCTCGTCCATAATATATGTCTACTATGGCTATATACTTTATTATATGTTTATTAATATATTAATCTACACACTCATAAATTACAATTTATAACTCTATAATATTATTATATCTCTTGGATCGCTAAACTCTACCGATGTTAACCACCAGTAGATGGGGAATGATTAATATTATGCTAAGGAAAGATAATTATTATACATATATAATATATATATGTAATTAATTATTTATATAAATCGTTTTATATAGTATGAGGCCTTTTTGATTATATTTATATATATATATTATAATATCATATTATAATATTATTATATAATATATATATAAATTTAATATCATATATATATATATATATATGTATATATATATGTATATCATATATAATATATAATTCTGATGTTATGAAAAGATTGCTATGAAAGGGAAAACAAATCAACTGCTGATGAAACTCTAGCCTGGAATTATCTCTTCGATATTTGTTCAGATTTTAAATAATGTTTGGTCTAATTTACTTACGGCAGTCTGATATCTTTATATCTTTTCGTTTCATATTATCATCGTTAATATATCATACTATATTATATCTTATTATAGTGATTCTATTTATATTATAATTACTATCGATGAGTTCATATACACTATACTTACCCATGCTCTCGAATCTAATCAGTAATCCTTAGTTCACATATTAGTTTATATTAATTATGTCTCTATTTTTATTATATTTCGTAATTCTTCATATTATATATAAATATATCTATATCTATTATATTCATTAATTATAATTTATTATTTTGTTTTTATATAATATATATATATATTATATATATATTATTTTTATATTATTTTAGTAGCGTTTGTAGCACTAAGACGGCAAATAGGAATTCGGTGCACCTATTCATTAACGGCGAGGGGGTGTGACCGAAATTTCTCCACTAGACAATTAAGCAGATGAGGCACAGAGCAGGGCTTTAAGAGTGATTAAATGAGTAGTGAAAGACAATAATGAGGAGTTCGAAATGTGCAGGAAAGAAGGATTCCGCACTGATCCTAAAATAACTAGCCGGGGTCTTACCAAAACGAATAAGTCCACAACTCGTGCGTAGACACAGCACTCCTTAAATATAAATATATATATATATATTATTCATATATTATAATATATATTTATATTATTATATTAATTATTTATTAAATTTAAGAATTGAGCATAATTTTTATATTATACTAATATGAAAAAATAAGTGAATCCTTATTTCACTTATATTAAATTAATATTATATATTATAATAGAATACTATTAAGAGAAGTGTTCGAAATGTTAGTGAGTGAAGGGATTATTTTTATTGGGTGTTTGAACGTTTTTTGAAAGTAAATTAACGAATTAAACTAATAACTCTTTTTTTTTCTCTCACTTCCCCAACCTGTGCGTCTAAACATGGGTGTTAAACAACATGCACGACAACTAAGTTTAATTTATAAAGCCACGTATTCTTTCAGGTGGCTGCTAATTTACATAAATAATTATTTACTTATTGCTTCGAATACATCACGTAAGGTTAGAAATGAGCTTGTTTGGAGTTTACAACAGATAGTGTTTACTTATAGTATAGTGAACAAAATTATTTATATAACATTCTATACTTAACTGGGATCACCTAATACGAAAATTTTTTTAAGAAACTATATAAATGGCAAAATTTTCTTATGTTTAAAGAGTTGAATTGAATTACATTTATTATAACCGTATGATGTGATTCATTTTATATCCTTACACATTGACGAAAAAAGATCATATAAAAATCATATACGAAATGATCGATATTCGTTAAACCCAGATGTCATAATTATATATACTATATTACCTACTTAATATATATTATTATTCTTTATATATAAACCATATTAGTGTACCATATTAACTAGATGTTTATTAAATGATTATCAAAAATATAATGTATAAAACTTAGAATGTTTGCTCAATTGTCCACTATCTTTAGCGTCAAATTGTATGTTATCTGTTGAATTTCTAAACAAGCCTTGTGTTCCTATAAATTGATATTCGCTGTATCACTTCTACTCGTACTTATTCACACTCTTTAATGTCGTTAGAAATCAGGGTGTGAAAACCAAAATTTCTAACTATAGGCTCATCGCATATAATATATATTCTAATTTTATCATATCAACTATAAACTACGTAATATAGTACTTCATCAAACTTTGGTTTATATATTGCTTTAAAAATTCCGTATCTATATTAACCATTTATGACCCCCTGTTCATAATATCAGTATCAATATAAAAACAATTATTATACATGTCAAAAACAACTGTAATTATAGAATTTTTAGTTAATTATATATATAGTATGGAATAATATAAACATATAAAGTCAGGCAGCCCATGCACTATGGCGAGATGAAATATATGCAGATTGAATACCTGCAAGGGCACTCGTATTAGAACCGGAGGAATGGCCAGTTCACCATCGTAAAGACAAACTACACAGCAGAGTATTCAACAATTAATATATGAAGCGATCCTATTGGTTCGTCTTGGGCCGCAGTGCACAAGTGTTACTAACTACATTACACATCTCACCCTCATTATCTTTTTCTAAATTCACACATCTCACATCAAGAACATCACAAGACCTTATGCTAAAAATCACTAAACGACATGAACAATATAAGACAAACTCCTAGACACTATAAAGATTCAAACAGCCCACACCGTGTTTACCACCAATTACAAACAACCATGGCTGACAGGCTCATGCCCCAAATCCGATGGCCAAGGGGATCGGAACAGTGTGCTGAATTCCATCACCACGTAAAAATATTGCTAGTGATAAAAATAGCCCATTCAACGACGCTACACGACGCAATCGTCAGACATCTATGCTTACATAACTTTTGCAAGCGAATTTTTTCATGACCTTATGTAATGTGATTATAAGATGTTTTATTTACATTTTAAAATTCATGAATCAGTTCCTTCACTACAGGACCGCCTGTATGATACTTCTACTATTATAAGCCTTTCGCCTCACTAAACATATATAATTTAATAATTATATATTAAATGCAAATTCAGTGTTATATATCTTATACATATGTAAATAACGGTAGTAAGAGAGAGGTAACAGAACGTGTTATGATTTTTGTACGAAATTGTATATATATAATGTTATTGCGGGCTGGCAGCATCCATTTTGTTCTTGTAATATTTTATTTATCTATTTTTAATTATGTAATCATGGGGTTACTTTTGATATTATATGTAATGGTAATTTAATATCATTATAAGTTAGGACAGTCAGATCGGTTCTCTAAACAATTTATGACGCAAGTGATTTCAACGTAATGACATTAGTTTTACTTATACTCTGGAAGGTTTAAATGATTATGTAAGCGGACTTCTGTACTCACATTTGGCAGATAGGCCTGAAATAGAGGCAATAATACAAAATCAGTACCCACGAAGTCGGACGCGATTTAAAGGCACCTAGCAGTCTTTTGTCCATGAGAATTGCCGAACGCTGATTCTGGCGGAGTACCTTGGACGACTATGCGTTCCCACGCTCGGGGCGTAGTATAAAATCTATTTGCAGACACGTTCCACAAACAGATAATGG
>JABUQX010093535.1:0-28148 GCA_015478945.1 Trachelipus rathkii | reverse complement strand
GGACGCCAAGTAAACACAAAAATATTACAATAATGTAATCTTGGAATGAGGTTCCACTTTCGTCTTGTTCTTGTTCTCCTTCGATTGCTACTGTTGAATTTTTATTACAGAAAATATGATCACATTTTCCAAATATGTAAAATCCGCAATAATTTATCGTTTGTGAATCGAACGGGATCATGATTTTATCCTCTATCGTATGGGTCGATAGGTTGAGAGCTTTGTTATTGTTTTTAAAATGTAACGACGAAGACGCGTTCGTTTTTGCCGTATTAGAAGTATATTGGAATACAACATTTAGGGAATGAGAATTTTTTTTAAGATCGTACTTTAATATAATAATATTCTTATACAAAAAAGGATGTTGGGAAAAAAAATTGTCCTAGGTCAATAGTTGAACGTCCTTCGGAAAAGTTAGTCTTTTGCCAGTGAACGAATAAAGATCGTTGTGTTTGCAAATTTCTCCTACTTCGACGGAATGTAGTATAATAAAAAGGTCGTCTAAATCTTGGCAATATTTCGATTTTGAAAAATATAACGTTGAGCTTTGCGTATAATTGAAGAAAATGTATTCGTTTCTATGTTGCAAAGCGACTCAGTATACATTTTTCGCTAGAATATCGCTATTCCAATCGATGGTCGAATCAGCAGCTCGCGATAGATAAAAAGCGAGAGCCAAAACGAGCGGTTTGACGAATGCCATCTTTTGGCCTGAATACGCAAAAACTGAGCTAAAGTTGTTACGCGGGCTGATTTTATTTAAAGATGTTAACGTTCAACGGAATTTTAATTTATCGTTTCCATGAAACAAATATCGAAAATCAATTATTTAAATTTCTTTACCTCAACGAGAAATTTATTAGAACTGAATGAAAGTCAGCGGATATTTTAGAATAATGAATAAATTTTTATAATTTATTTTATTGATAAATAATGGTCATACGTAAAGGCGATTTCAATCTATCAATTAGTTATGACCTACTGTAAGGAGGCATGCTACTTTACGGCCTAAATCCCGTGTGTTTTTGTTATCTTTGGTGGAAAAAATTTCAAAGGGAACAATTAATTTAAATTTTTGGCACAAACTAATAATAAAGGGAACGATGATTTTTTTGTTCCACCACCTTACGCAAAGGGGGGGGGGGCACTTAGTTTTTTTTCGGGAAATTTTGAAACTTGTCCCAGGAACCCCCTGTACCCCCGCAAACTAATGAAGAGTACCTGAGGACCCTACAGCCGATTTTAGTTTTACGATATCTCCAATTATTCCTGAGTTATTGAAGTTTTCGGTTTCTCCCCCGAAAAAAACAAAATTTCTCTTCTAGTGCGGTTCGCACCCAGTCGCAGGTTTGAAAATAAAAGCCTGTCAATATGGCATCTTTCACCGGGAAATTTCCGGTCTATATTCTTTATTAATAAAGGGAACAAGAAGATCAAATTTGTGCCAAAACATAAAACCGCACTAAAGGGAACGTTACCTGGTGAATTTTAAAAAATCGAAAAAAAAATAAAATATCATATGGTTCTATGCTAAATGAAGTCAATTCTCATCACACACTAATGACTCCTACTCAAGAGGCATAATAGTACGCTAAATTCCGTGTTGTTTTTTATCTCTGGAAAAAATTCTAAAGAAACAATTAATCTCTAAATTTTTGCACAAAACCCAAACATATAGATTACATATTTTCTGTCCCACCACTATTAACGTTCCCTTTCGTGCCATTTTGTTATGCGTTTTGGCACAAATTTTATCTTTATGTTCCCTTTATTAACAAAAAATTTAGACCGGAAATTTCCCGGTAAAAGATGCCATATTGACAGGCTTTTATTTTCAAACCTGCGACTGGGTGCGAACCGCACTAGAAGAGAAATTTTGTTTTTTTCGGGGGAGAAACCGAAAACTTCAATAACTCAGGAATAATTGGAGATATCGTAAAACTAAAATCGGCTGTAGGGTCCTCAGGTACTCTTCATTAGTTTGCGGGGGTACAGGGGGTTCCTGGGACAAGTTTCAAAATTTCCCGAAAAAAAACTAAGTGCCCCCCCCCCCTTTGCGTAAGGTGGTGGAACAAAAAAATCATCGTTCCCTTTATTATTAGTTTGTGCCAAAAATTTAAATTAATTGTTCCCTTTGAAATTTTTTCCACCAAAGATAACAAAAACACACGGGATTTAGGCCGTAAAGTAGCATGCCTCCTTACAGTAGGTCATAACTAATTGATAGATTGAAATCGCCTTTACGTATGACCATTATTTATCAATAAAATAAATTATAAAAATTTATTCATTATTCTAAAATATCCGCTGACTTTCATTCAGTTCTAATAAATTTCTCGTTGAGGTAAAGAAATTTAAATAATTGATTTTCGATATTTGTTTCATGGAAACGATAAATTAAAATTCCGTTGAACTTTAAACTCTTTAAATAAAATCAGCCCGCGTAACAACTTTAGCTCAGTTTTTGCGTATTCAGGCCAAAAGATGGCATTCGTCAAACCGCTCGTTTTGGCTCTCGCTTTTTATCTATCGCGAGCTGCTGATTCGACCATCGATTGGAATAGCGATATTCTAGCGAAAAATGTATACTGAGTCGCTTTGCAACATAGAAACGAATACATTTTCTTCAATTATACGCAAAGCTCAACGTTATATTTTTCAAAATCGAAATATTGCCAAGATTTAGACGACCTTTTTATTATACTACATTCCGTCGAAGTAGGAGAAATTTGCAAACACAACGATCTTTATTCGTTCACTGGCAAAAGACTAACTTTTCCGAAGGACGTTCAACTATTGACCTAGGCCAATTTTTTTTCCCAACATCCTTTTTTGTATAAGAATATTATTATATTAAAGTACGATCTTAAAAAAAATTCTCATTCCCTAAATGTTGTATTCCAATATACTTCTAATACGGCAAAAACGAACGCGTCTTCGTCGTTACATTTTAAAAACAATAACAAAGCTCTCAACCTATCGACCCATACGATAGAGGATAAAATCATGATCCCGTTCGATTCACAAACGATAAAGTATTGCGGATTTTACATATTTGGAAAATGTGATCATATTTTCTGTAATAAAAATTCAACAGTAGCAATCGAAGGAGAACAAGAACAAGACGAAAGTGGAACCTCATTCCAAGATTACATTATTGTAATATTTTTGTGTTTACTTGGCGTCCTTTCATTAGTTTTAGTGATGTTCTCCGTTATATGTCAGCAGTTGACGAGAAGGGGCACCTATTAACCTAATCAATACGCCCAAAATTTTGGTTTCTCGAAATAGCCAAATCGATCAGTCCAAAACTTCTCCGCTACTTTAAATTATATATATATATATATATAATATATTATTAATATTTTTAAAAAAAATCATATATATATATATATATATATATATATAATATATATATATAATATATATAAAATATATTTATATTATATAAAAATATATAAAAATATAATCTTTTATATTTATAATATATATATATATATATTATATATATATATATATATATATATATATATATATATTAATATTTTTAAAAAAAATCATAATATATTCGCTGGGTTTTTTATTACATATTTTTTTATGTTTTGTTCGAATAACTTAGAAAAGCGTCTGTTTTTCATAGGTTTTTTTTTCATTTCTAATCTCAAACCGGTGATAAAAGTGGTGAGTGAAATGCTTAGCTAGCTAGCTACCGGGCCCTATGATTAAGTAATTTAGCGACATTTTTCAATTTACTTTTTAACATTTGTTTGCATCCTTTTTTTCAGTTTTGATGAGCACTTGTTTCTTATTTTTATGCGCAAATAGATAATAAAAATGGATATGTATATATAACATTTTTTTATGCCAAAAATTGTTTTGTGGCAAAATTAAAAATTCATTTGTTTATTTTTTGATGATTATTGTAGGTATTTTCTTTTAAAAAAATAAATAATAATATTTATTTTTTTACGCACACCTGTGAGTGACACGTAATATCGCGCTCTAAAATTTGCTGACATCGGCATTTAAATAGTATAAAAGAGGGAGTGAGCCATCGGTGCCATCAGTTATCGACAGTGTCAAGGCGAGTGCGGATACCTCCTCTTCTGTTCAAGACCGTGATTTTTCGTGCTGTTCCTTCGAGCGCTAGGTGACGATATTTTCTTTGGAAGCCACTATCGCGGTGCCATTGTTCTCATTCTCGGCGAAGATTAGACTGATCGGAGGAGTAATCCCACCCACTTCCCATTTATAATATTATCAGGTGAGATGGTTTTAATTTATTTAAATATTAGTTTCCCAAATATAAATTATATCATTTTACGAGTTGAGAAAACGAATTTTACTTTTTAAAAATAAATATTTGTGAAAAAGTATTTTTATTGTTGTTATTAATCAATTTTCCGTAATAATTTTTAAAGAATTATTTTAAAATAAATTTGTCAAAAAAATGAGAAGAAATTGTTTCACAAAAATTATTTTAGCCCATAAACTCTGAGTGAATAAAAATTGATTTTCCTTTTTTTTAGATCCCTTTGGAAGTATTCGTCTGTGTCACAGTCGCGTCGTATTTCTCCGCTATCGAGCCACTCATATATTTCGAGAACGAGGTAACTGATTTTCACTCGAACATTTATTAATGTAATTTTTTTGAAATATATTAAACTTTTTTAATTTTTTTTAATAAAGATAAAAAGGTAAAAATATTTTATTTAAACACAACTTTTAATTCATAAAATAACATCATTTACCAAACGGCCACATATGGTGGACGGAAAATGGAATGTTTAAAATTACTAGTAATATATAGAATAGATAATTTATCGTCAAATAATAATTTAGTAATTACGATTTTTTTCCATCTTCTTTTCGTATAATGTCCTTGTCGTTTCTCGTAATTTGGTGGCCTAACGCCTTTTACAAAGAATTTAAGAGTACTGGGGACTGAATAAATCGACGAAAATGCGATTAAAATGAAATCATTTTAATTTTTTAGCGATTCGTTAATAATTACTCGACTAATTATCTCCTTCATTCTTATATTTTTTTTAGATACGAGGAATGTGCCATCGACGATGAACGAAGAAGAAATCAAATCGTCCTTAACGGAAACGACGATCCAAAAACTCGAGTCTGGAAGTAGTAATCACGCTCACGGCGAAACGAATCATCGCAGATGCACCAATAAACTTTTTGGCAAAATCCTCTCATTCGGGGTGAAACACAGGAGCGACCAACGTCGCGTAAGAAGATCGAGGAAAGCCGGTGCGAAATCAGTTTTTTACCGAGATTCCATACAAAGAAGCTCGCCTGGTGTCGGCGCAGAGTTAAGCGAGCTGGCGGATCCCAGTCTAAAAAAGCTCCATGACGTCTCGATACCACCACCCTCCATTCCGGACTTAGTCGAGAAGGCGAGCGGCTCCCGAGATCCGTTGAAAAAATTAGCCGAGATCTCGGATACGAAAGAATCGAAGTCTACTTCTCCACCGCCTTCGTATTGTGACGTCGTCAAAATTAAAGAAAAGGTGATCCACCCCGAAGACAAATCGAATGAAAGTGTCTCTGGTGCGGAAAAAATGGTGACGGATAAAGGTAGCGCTGAATCGATCTCACCGCCTCCTTTTCACGGAGCCTCTGACGATGGCGACGTGAAGAAATACAACCCTCAGCGTCCGCAATTTTTGGAGGAAGATATAAGATCGGCGAGTCTTTTGGACTTAAGAGTGACTAATATAGAAAATTTGTTGAAAGAACTCATATACCTCGTTCGAACGAACGAGCGAGAATCTAAGAGTGAAAAAAAAATTCAAGAATTCGGCGGGCAAGCTCAAAATATCAACGCGCATTCCGCCACAGCCACCACTCTTAACGCCACAGTGACTGTCACTGGCAATGGCAACGCGACTGCCACTGCGAATTCATCATACCCCACAGTCATTCCAATTTTAATCGAGCCTCGCACTACCCCTTCTAACCTCGAAAGAACTGCCCCCACCCCCTCCGAAGATGATTTATGGTCTGCCGCTTTAGGAAAACCCATAACAGAACAAAGCAGCGAATCACCACCCGGAAAAAGGAAAACGTCGTCGTTAGCCAATCCTTCCAAGAAGTCTCTCAAAAAGGTAAAGAAAAATTCATCGACAAAAAGTAAAAAAGTCCATTTTACAAATGATAAGAGCGATGCCGAAGGAAGCAGCGGCAACGGCAGTAGCAGCGGCAGCAGTGGTAGCAGTAGCGACAGCGATAGCAGTAGCGATAGCGACAGTAGCAGCAACAGTGGCAGCAGTAGCAGTAGCAGTAGCAGCGACGAGGAAGAAACGAGCGTCGAGAGCAACAAGTGTAAGGAAAAAAAAAGTAAACCTAAAAAAGAACGCAAATCCGAAGAGGCGAAGGTTGTGGAATCGTCGACCAATGACAACAACAATGTTGAAGAAAGCAAATTTGATACCAGCAAAGATAAAAAAATCGCCGTTTCTTCACCATCGAATCTTTCCACGTCACGTACATCTCGACTACCTTCGAAGAACGAGTCGAACCACCCCTCAATCTCCGAGAAAAATAAACCATCGAAAGAAAAGGAATACGGTTCCACTCGAGTCCCAATGGGAAAAAGCGATAGGAAAAAGCGCTCATCGAGCATTAATTCTTCTTCGAGCCAAAAAGACAGAAATTCGAGGCGTGCGCATTCCCTATCGGTCGAAAGAGAACCGTCCGGAAGTCGCGCTATCGATTACAGCGAGCCTCGCGACAACGCCTCTTCACTATCAACTTTCAAAATCCCGCGTTTGAGCCAAAGATCTTCCGATAAGTGCCCTAATCGTACTTTCTACAAGAATATTAAGAGCAGCAGCGGCAGAGCTTCACCATACGCGATTCACACATTATTCAAAAAGCCTTCATCCGCGAAGAATGTCGGTGAAAGGTGCAGCAGTAGCGGCGATCCTTACAGGGATAGAAGATCGCCGTGCGCAGTCCCTCCAGTGATCGAGAACCGATCCACGTATCATCGGCATCATAACAGCAACGATAATAAAAATGGATATTGGAAATCGGGACATATAGACGAATCTTATAGGTACAATGGGTGGAGAAGAGAAATTGGTAGGGGATCGGATCGAAACCTTGACGAATACTCGGGTTACAGGACGTTCAGGGACGCCGAGGATGAATCACATTATCGCCATCGCCGATATTCCCCCCAAAGAGGTTCGCCCCATGGCGGTGCAGAATTATGTGCACTCAAGGACCCCCGTCTCAGAAAATATTACGACGCTATTCCCAATTTTTATGTATTTTTTTTTTTTTTTTTTTTTATATATATTTGAATTTTTTTTTTTTTTTATATTATTTATATATATATATATATATATATATATATATATATATATATATATATATTTTATTTTTTATATAATATATATATATATTTATATATATATATATTATATATTATATATATATATAGCAATATATATATATATATTACAGTATATATATATATATATATATAATATATATATAATTATATATTATAATATATATAATAATATATATATATATTAATTATATATATATATATATATATATATATATATATATATATATATATATATATATATATATATATATTATATTATATATATAATATATATATTTATATATATATATATATATATATATTTACTTTCTATTTGTCGTTTGTAACGGTTATTTAATAAATTTCCAGATATTAGATTTGTTTTTTAAATCATTTCCTTCGTGATTTTATTTAACCGCCGATCTTCCAAAGATAACGAGGGTCGATGTAACGCACTTTATTAGTCAGTTTTTTTTATTTTTATATATCTTTTGGAAAAATAAAATAATAAATGTTTTCTATAAAACAACTTTATTTAATTCGTTTTTAACACGCCTCCAATAAAAATTGACATTTTTTAGTGGAATGAAGACCACAAAGAAACTCACCTCGCTTTGATGATGTTAAAATAAAAGAAAAATTGGAATACGCCTACAGTGATCCATAGACGAATGAGTCCGACTACGTCGGATCTCTCTAAAATGTTTTTAAAGATGCATTTTCCGTAGTAAAAATTTACTTTGGTGGTGTATGTACACAAACATCTCCAACAACAATACCATTCAGGGTGTTGTATTGTGTAAATTAAATACTCATTCCCACTTAAACCGAATAACAGCAGTTCGATTTCATCCTCAATCGGGTAGCGAGATAGAGAAAGGGAAGAAGAGTAAGAATGCCAAAAAAAACTCAATCTTCTTTCTTAATCGCGCAATAACCCGTGTTGTTACGATCGAACAAAAAAAGAGAACCTTATCTTCATACAGAACAAGGAATTGTCGCGCTCAGCAAAACAAAGACACTTAATTTTGTCTTCAACATTTTTTTTCCATGTAGTTGCAAAATCTTAAAATCGTTGGCAGATTTATCTCTCAGAAACACCCTTAACTTTGATTTATTTTCTAGGAGACTCATGTCGGCCAACTCAAACGATATTCGCCCGGTATATTTGACCCTGTCCAGAGGTTTATGGACTATTATGTATCTCCGAGAATCCTAAAAAGGATTTTGACTGTATTTCAATTTTACTAATTGATTCGATTCTTCTATTTGTAATAGAAGTATTGCAGTAATAGAAGAATTTGGTTTGGCACGGAATTCGGTAAAATCCTGAACATTCGACAGGTCATCCGTGTCGGGTTTCAAATACTTCATAGAGTTTAGTATTATATCCATTTTCAGTTCTTCATTCTCATTTTTGAGACAAAAGCCTTGTCCACCATTCATGTTCATTACTGGTTCCACGAAGAATTGTTATTCATAGAACTTTATTTTTGACAAAGTTGAAAAATCTTTTTCTTCACGTTCAGTGTTGGACACGCAAATAATGGAAGAGGAGCTATGCGCTTCAATCTTCGAAGGAAACGTTTCACATTCTAGAGTTAAAATGTCGATACCACCATATACGGTATTTGCTTCGATATCCATATCATTACAAATTTTATTTGGAAAGAGTGTGCGACGACAGTCTTTAAAAAAATATTACAATAAATCATTTTAGGGTAGAGAGAAATAATAAATTTTCCGTCAAACGTGTTTTTATTTTATTTACTTTTCTTTTATTTCGCTAATTTGATATGCTTCGTCGCGAGTTTCGCTTAGAACGTCAAAACAATCCTCAAAAATTAGAATTGCAGCATTTTCGGTCACTTACGTTTCTTCGCACGAAACGTCTTCGAACCCCGATCGTCGAACCATCGATACGCCTTTGAAGTTTTCTGAATTTTCTTCGTCTTTTTTATATCTGTTACGCCCTGGGTGACTTTAAGGAAAGTAAATATATATTACGCGGATAAATTAAATTTAACAACTGAAATGTAAATTCTCTAATTTCTATGTTCCTTATCGATTCCGATTTCCTTTTTCTCGTCCAAAAACTTTGCAAATATGGCACACTTCTCATCGCTGATGCTTACCCGAGCTTCGAAAGATAGAATATTTGTTTTTTATTGTTACTTTAGATTTTTAGATTCTGTATATTTTAATGCTGTCAAAATAATATTTAACTAAAAATAGTTCTTTTTTCTTTATTAAAAATATTAAAATATATATATATCAAAAGTGTTTATACTTTATTTAATATATATATATATATATATATAATATAATTATATAAATATATATATATATAAATTATATATATATATTATATAATAATATATTATAAGTATATATATTATATTTATAGTAATAGTAAATATATATATATATATATATATATATATAATATATAATATATATATATATATATTATATTATATTATATAAAAATAATATATATATATATATATATATATATATACTCACGATGAATCTTCACTAAAAGAACCAACAAATAATACGTTCAGCGATAGTTTGTTCGTAAAAAATAACGTTTGTTCGTTTTATATCATTTTTCCTTTGCTCGATAAACGGTATTACATAATATTGAATCCGTCAAAGGAGCTCGACCTCGATTTATTTATTCTCTTCGAGGGTCGGCTCAAGTCCATGAAAGTTGATGAGAAATACAAAAAGACACACCGAGATTATATTTTTTATTGCGTACAGGAATTAAAAAAAATTAACAAACTCGATATTAAAAATTACACCAAAAAATCTTAAAAAATTAACTACAAGATTAAAACACCGAATCTCCCTAGGCGGGCACCTCGCGCGTTAGTCTTACGGCTAAGCTTTTTGATTCTCCAACGGACGCGCGACTGTATTATTCCGCGTGAATGAAGGAAGAGACCCTTTATCTCGCAAATTTTGTTGCTTAGCGAGCAAAGACTTGTAAAAGGTTGAGTCGTTATGCCCATCGGTGTCTTTTATTATTCCTTCTAATTTGTCTTCGGGGATGGGTAGCTCTCGATCGTACAGGGGTTCTGGTTTCTTGTTTATAAAAAAGTGACTCCTGAGAGGCTTCATAGCGTCATGAGTCATTTTAAAAAAAACTCTGCCCGGAAATAGGTTTTGTACTTGAATTTGTTTCAAAAATTTGATCTCGATTCGGTTATTTTCCAGGCGTTTTCTAAAGCTCTCATAGTCAACGGAGCAGCGGTTATTCGTAAACCCCTTCCAGTCGTAGAAGTCGCTGTGTTTCATCTCGCGTAATTCGCTTAGGACCCCCAATTCGTGATTCATAATTATATTCATCCATTTTTCGGGAGTACGAATAGGGCCCTGATTCAATTTTAATTCTATCAAACTCTTTAAATCGGGTCGTATAAAGAGACCGACACCCGAAATAATATGATTGTCATTTAGGAACTTGTGCGTAATGCTGTTTATGCCGCTACTCGAGGAGAGGACGTGCGTATAAGCGGCGATGAGGATACCGATATCTTTGGCGTCGTTTAACAATTCCGAATAAAACGTGAAATCGATGCCGTCTTTCGAGTTTCGGGCTTTTTCCTCGATAAATTTAACAACGCAAGAAATCCTTTCGGACAAATCGTTGGTTCCCTCCCCTTCGTGCCACGCGTAAAAATGCGCGGTGTTATCTTTCTTGGTGTAAATAGAAAAACTATAAAGATTTATTTTTGGAGTGTTGCTAAACGAACCAGCCGTCGATGAGGAGGAGGAGGGAGAGGAGGATTCACCCGCCGGACACTGGATTGGTTTTTGAGATCGCAAATCGGCCACCACGAACGATTTTGTTGCCATTTCCTCGTCCATTTTTTTCATTCTCGATAACGAATGCGTTTCATTCACGTGCCTACGATATATTTCTTCCAAAGCCGTTTTCTTCTCTCCTTCGGCTGTGATAAACGCGTCGCACACGAGGCATCTGCTGTAAGGACGCTCTTGAACTCTCGAAGATTTCCATTGGTTCGCGTAATCCATCACCAATGATTTTATTTTCGATATTTCTTCCCTTTCTTTATCGTGGATGGCGCTCGTTATGGGTTTATCCGTGATATTGAAGGTTCTCTTGAAAAAGCTCCCGCAAACCTTCTTGCGGCGTTTCGCGTCGAGGTAAAACGCGGCAGCGGATTCCTTCGAAACTCTCTTTCTACTTTTTCTTCCGCTTCTGTTTTTCGCCACGTATTGCGTCAAATCGGGAATTTCTATACGCGATGCGATAAATTCCCGCCGTCGCGCTTCGTCTTCGATTTGCAAAAAAGCTTCGAAACTTTCTCGAACTGAATTAGCCGGTACTGCCTCTCGGCAATGCAGATCGCAATTCAATTCGCAGAGCGGCCTCATAGCGTCCGTCGTCGAATAAACTACTTTTTTCCGAAAAACTGACTGGCGCGAGGAGACTCAGTGAGAGTCGATTAGGAAAGTCTCTCTCTACAATGGCTCCGGAATGGAGAATAGGTTTCTTACCACCGGTGCTCGATCTTTTTATTTCGGCGTTACACGTATACAAATTTTATTTTAAAGTTTTAAAATCCTTTATTTAAAAAAATTTAATTCTTATTTATTTTTAGTTTTTATTTAAATAAACTACGAGAATAAGAAACCGACCCACGAATGGATATAAATTTACCAAAATTAAAGAACGATTTGCGAAGATAAACGAAAACTTATTCAAGTTAACTCATCCTCGGGACGGGATGAGACGTCGTTAAACAAAATAGATTTCTCGAACCCCGAAGGCGTATTAATTAAATTTATATATTTTTTAATGTAGCTCCTCATATCTGCAGTCCTGCATTAAAAATATGTTAAGGCAGTGGTTCTCAAACTTTTTCGATTTGCGGCACCCTTGACTAATTTAAGTTTGCCGAAGTCACCCCATGTTAGATTCTAAAAAGAAAGTCTTCCAATTTATAAAAAAGGGTCTATCATTAATCATAAAATTGCAATAATTTTGCATGATCACAGCACGCCAAAAGCATTACCAGGATTTGTCTCTTAATATATAAATATATAAGGATAACAAAACTAAAATTTTCTTAACAAAGTTGGAAAATTCAAAATCGATTAAAAATTTTAAATGAAAACTGAAATACAATTATGAAAATGTTCAAAACTTTCGCGTCACCCCTGAGGGGAAGCTGCGCCACCCAAATGTGACGCGTCACACAGTTTGAGAACCTCTGTGTTAAGGGATAACGAAATTAAATAATTAAAAAAAATTTTAAATAGTTTTTTAAACGTGTTATGGTTGTCTAAGTTAAAAATCGTTAGTTAGTTTATTGAAATAACTAGCTCATTAATAGAAATAACGAGTTCATTTATAGAAATAACTGAAAATATGTTTTAATTTTTTTATACTATGAATATTAAACATGCCATTTTTCGTGCCCTTTTTCACGACCCTTTTTCATCCTCACTCTTTTCGGGCGGTTTTCCGCCAGTAAAACTACTGCGAACGTAGCGAGCGCCAGCTAGTGGAGTGAGTACCATCGGCCCAATTATTGCCCTATTTTACAGTTGCTAATTATCGGTAAATAAAGCATCCCCCTGTTCCTGGCCATAATATTCTCCAATTTCATAATTACCTATTTTGGGCAGTTTTTCTGCCGGTAAAACCACGGCGAACGTAGCGTGCGCCAGCGAGCGAAGTTAGTTCACCGGCATTATCATTGCCCTACTTTGTTGCCCTTTTTTCATTCAGCACGCGCTCGAAGGCAAGCCCTAACGCTTGCGTTAGGGAGGAGCGTTAACATCGCTGCTTGTTACAATTAATAAATATTTTGCTTATAATCTATGCCTATATACATAGACCATTCGTTTTAATCGCGAATAAAAATAGTAACGTTTCACGGGGATCGAGAAGATCTTCGAAGGAAATTCACCGAGGTCGGGTTCCCTCGAGGCCATCACTAGCTTATAGTGTCGTTTCTAGAGGGTAAGGAAATTGACTATAACGAACTTTCGTAGATAACTAATGTATCTCGAAGGTATAATCGAAAATCCCCGAAAAATAAGTCCAAAAAAATTATCAAAGTAAAATTTTTTACGGCGTTTTTGAATTAGATCATCGAGTTATCTAACGTTCCAACGTAACGACACTCTACGGATTATTATTGCGCTTGACGATGGTTTAAGCCAAATTAAAGGGTTTCAGAACGCGTCTAATAAGAAACGCGTAATTTAACATCCGAGATTTAGCGATCCGCTATTTTCACAACCCCTATTTCGACCATTTCGTTTCCTAGAAACCGTAGGTACTGAGTTGCGAGCGTCATTAAGGCAGTCAAAATCGGAAAGCTTAGGGATAACGCCATTTTACAGAATATTCTTTCCACAGCGGGAAGCGGTTTTTTGAATAGTTGCAACCATCGTTTAATTTCTAGGCCTTTACGAAAAAAGCGGTAATAAAGACACGATTTTTAATTTAAAAAAAACGTAAAACAAATAAAACGAATGTTTTTAAATCATTTTTATTATATTAAATTTTTATAATATTGTCACAACAGTAATAGGACATTTAAAAAAATAATTAAACAATTAGTAATGTGAAACAAATTATTATGAATCAGTTACGGGAGTAGGCTCTAACAATTTTTTAAAGTCCTCCTTCCACCCTAGCATTTCGGCTATTTTTTCGCAGCTTTCGTCGCAGTTATCGATGAGGCAAAAATCGATTTTTCGCATTTTCGATTCTTCGAGCTTTTCCTCTCGATTAATTAAAAGCTGAGGGCAAGAGTCAGGCACGTTAAGAACCAACGACGCGAAAGGATTACCGAATAAAACGGTTCCTATTATTATTAGTAAATCGCATTTCTTAAAATCTTCGACGTATTGGGATTTTTTTTGGGGTGAAACAGGAAAGTCGCAAAATAGGGCGTACGGTTTTACCATAGTATTTGGACAATCGAAACACTCTGGGATAACATCTTTGGAAATTTGCTCACCCATCCATTCTCGCGTATATTCTTTTTGGCAGGAAAGGCAATGGTTCCTTCGAAACGAACCGTGGTATTCTACGACTTTTTCTAATGGGATTCCGGTTAACGTATCCAACGTATCCACATTAAGCGTGTAATGTCGTAATAGAACTCCTTTATCGTGAAGCAGCTTAAAAAAGTAGTGAGCTGGTGTAGGTTTGAATTCGGACGGAAAAATCGCTTTTATCCTTTCATAAAAAGCTTTCGAATTAAATGTTTTAGAATGGATTTTAACGTGATCTTTCAATTCTTTGTCCTCGTCGTTTTTCTCTATATTTTGGAATGTCTCTTTGATCGGAAACAGACGGTCAAGAATTTCCCCACAAGGAGATATCCCGCGACCGGCTACCGTGATTACGTTTTTACATTTTCCATCTTTAATAAGGGAAACCACGTCGTCGAGTGTGGTCACGGAGAGGGGGACTCTCGGAGGTTTTTCCTCTGATGGCGCGTTGTTCGTTGGAGGCGCGATTTCTTCAGACATGTCTGCTTCTGAGGTCGAGAATGATTGTGACGAGTCCGGTAGTTGCTTATATTTAGCGAGATAGCAGATTAATGATTTTTATTTATTAATTAAGGCATTATTATAAAATAAAAATTCAATCCACATTTAATTTACGGTTCATCATCGTTTCGAATAATATTCACGACGCATATTTTTATTTTATTTTTGACATTATATTGGAGACGTATCCTGGTTTCATTATTACCATTATCGTTATTTAGATTTTGGATGAAAAAAGAAATAATAATAAACTATTTTTGAAAATTTTATTTAATTACTTTTGTTTACGCTTTTTTTCTAAAAAAAATTATCGCAAAAGTTATCGTAACGCGAAGAGAGTTCGATTTGGCTATTGAAGTTGTTACTCGTCTCATTCACATCTGGATGATTATATATACGTTCATGCTGAATATTTGAATCCGAATCTTCTGTCTCCGTCGACTCGTCTTCGTCATTAATGTGCAATGTAGCAAAAAGGTTACATAGATCACAAATTTGGCTATTGAAGTTGTATAGAAACACTTTTGTACTTAATAATGGTATCGATTGATGCTCTTCTTTCGCTCGTCGACTTCTTTCGATTTTACTTCTCGTTTGTCCGAATAATGGTTCGGTCTGGCATCGCAACGAATAAAAAAGGAGTAAGGGAGAAGGCCCGACCAAAAGCTCGACCCATACTCTTCTTTTGATCGTTACTAATATAATATAATCCGTATCGTTACCGAAGTGGCGAAGAAAGGTGAATGGAAAGGTTATCGAAATGCGCCCGTTTAAGAATTCGTCCTTTATCTTCAATAGTCGGTCGTCGCGTTGAGTTTGAGTGAGAAGGCAAAGAAAATTTTCAACTTCTCCGGTTTGAAAACAATTTTATTTAACGACTTTTGTTAACGCTTTTTTTCTAAAAAAATTATCGCAAAAGTTATCGTAACGCGAAGAGAGTTCGATTTGGCTATTGAAGTTGTTACTCGTCTCATTCACATCTGGATGATTATATATACGTTCATGCTGAATATTTGAATCCGAATCTTCTGTCTCCGTCGACTCGTCTTCGTCATTAATGTGCAATGTAGCAAAAAGGTTACATAGATCACCAATTTGGCTATTCAAGTTGTATGGAAACACTTTTGTATTTAATAATGGTATCGATTGATGCTCTTCTTTCGCTTGTTGACTCTTTTCGATTTTACTTCTCGTTTGTCCGAATAATGGTTCGGTCTGGCATCGCAACGAATAAAAAAAGGAGTAAGGGAGAAGGCCCGACCAAAAGCTCGACCCATACTCTTCTTTTGATCGTCACTAATATAATATAATACGTATTGTTACCGAAGTGGTGAAGAAAGGTGAACGGAAAGGTTATCGAAATGCGAAGATGTTTCCCGTTTAAGAATTCGTCCTTTATCTTCAATAGTCGGTCGTCGCGTTGAGTTTGAGTGAGAAGGCAAAGAAAATTTTCAACTTCTCCGGCCGTCGAGTTTTCGTCGTCAATTTTTATCGATGGTAACCCCAGAAAAGAAGAAATCACTAAATACCACGCATATCTCGTTTATTTTTAGAACTTCAAAATATTTGTTTTAATTCAGATTTTGGACCGACTTTATTTAGTGTTGAGAAATCTTTTTTAGATAATAACAGTGTCGGTTGTTGCTCTTTATCGGGTTGTGATTAATAAAGTATAATCTTCATCGTTAGCGAATTAGCGGTAGGTAGAGTTTTAACAAATACAAGCAACGATGCTACGCATCTCTTGCTCCTAGCGGAGCAATCTTGTTCGCTGAGCGCGGGCAAGCCCGCGCATTGGCGCCTAGGCTATTTAAACATCTGTTTTTTGGTCGTAAAGACCACCGCACAAAGTGGAGACAAAGTCGGCTCGCGAAAATGGCAGGTTTAAAATTAATAGGATATAGATTATGCGTCCGAAGAAGAAATAAATACACGTTCGGTTCCTAGACCACCCTAAGGAAAATATGATTGACGAGTTTTTCTTGAATTAATTTTTATTCTGTCACACTAGGAGAAAGATAGAGAGAGAGAACGCGATATATTTCTCCTCACCGCCGTATATATTGATATCGACGAACTCTTGAAATGATTTTTTCATTTGTATCTACTTCTAGTAAATTTCATCCTAAGAAAAATATTGAAATTTTTTCCCCAAAATATGAAGTTTGTTTGCCTCGCGAAGAAAAAAAAAATCTGCAAAAACCAAAAATAATGGGGCTTAATTGATAAATTATTTTCAACACCGAATGAACCGTTAACCGCCAATGTAATTATTTCTTTTTTTTTATTTTCGCGATTTCAAAAACTTTATAAATATATAATAGCGGTCTCTTCGTGGGTCATCTTTCTTGATAAATCCATTTCATTTACACCAAAATACGGATGGGTCATTTCTGGGCGTGTCTTCGGAGGAAGATCTGCTCGATATTTTTTTTTATTTTTAATCGTGTATTCATTTTTTTAACTGCAAAAATAAAGATTTGAAAAATATATTTATTATTACCCATTTTTATTTGCTAATAATTTTAGCAAATATTGTTAAGAAACTACGTACGTAAATCGAGAAATCTTTTTATTCGTATAGTGAAAAGTTAATGGTTTTCGAGTAAAGATTTATTTATAAATCGTCAGTCAACCGAACGGCGTTCTATCCCTCCTTGGAATTTATAGGGGCGCGGGTCTTCTGTATAACGAACGTGTAACGCTTACGTGCGAACGATATACGTTTTGTTGAAAATATATTTATTTCGCAAACTTATATTAGTGAAAAAAATATATTTATTTTACAAACTTATATTAGTGAAAAAAATGAAAACGAATTTATATTTTTATTGCGTATATAAATAAAAAAATTAACCGTTAATAAAATTTGAAATTAAAAAATTAAACACAAATGCGAATAAATGAGCTAAAAAATTAAAAAAGATCAAATTTCCTTGAACGAAGGAAGAGGAGTTCAATGGCGCAAAAGTTGTTGCTTAGCGAGTAAAGTTTTATAAAAGGTCGAGTCTTTATGACCATCGGTGTCTTTTATTATTCCTTTTAGTTTGTCTTCGGGGATGGGTAGCTCTCGATCGTACAGGGGTTTGAGTTTCCGGTTTTTAAAAAAATGACACATGAGAGGCCCTTGAGCGTCGTAAGTTGTTTTGAAAAAAACCCCGACCGGAAATTCGCGACGTACTTGAATTTCTTTCACGTTTTGGATCTCCAGTCGATTATTTTCCAGGAGTCTTCTAAAGCTCTCGTAGTCGGTGGAGGAATTATTCGCGAGTCGCCTCCAGTCGTAGAAGTCGCCGTGCTTCATCTCGCGTAACTCGCTTAGGATCCCAATTTCGTCATTAGCGATTATACACATCCATTTTTCGGGAGTCTCGATGGGGCCCTGTTTCAATTTCAGCTCGACCAAGCTCTGTAAATCGGGCCGTATAAAGAGACCGACGCCCGGAACGATATGATTTCCTAGTAAGAATTTATGCGTGATGCGGTTTACCCCTTTAATCGCGAAGAGGTCGTGTGCATACGACGCGATGAGGATACCGATATCTTCGGGGTCGTTCAGAAATTCCGAATAAAACGTGAAATCGATACCGCGTTTCGAGTTTCGGGCTTTTTCCTCGATAAATTTTCGTACGCAGGAAATTTTTTCGGACAAATCGTCGGTTCCCTCACCCTCGTGCCACACGTAGAAACGCGCGGTATCGTCCTTCTTCGTGTAAATAGAAAAACTATAAAGATTTATTTTCGGCGTGTTGCTAAACGAACGAGTCGACGATGACGATGAAGTTTCACCCGCCGGACACCCGATCGGTTTTTGAGATCGCAAATCGGCCACCACGATCGAATCTTCGTGTTTGCTAGCCATTTCCTCGTCCATTTTTTTTACTTTCAATAACGAGTGCGTATCATTCACGTGCCTACGATACCTTTCTTCCAAAGCCGCTCTATTCGAGCCTTCGGCTGTGATAAACGCGTCGCATAAGAGGCACCTACCGTAAGGAGGTTTTTTGTTCCTCGAGGTGGATTTCCTTTCATTCGCGTAATCCCGTAGCGATGATTTTATTCTAGATATTTCTTCCATTTCTTTATCGTCGATGGCGGCCGTTACGGGTTTATCCGTGATATTGAGAGTTCTCTTGAAAAAGCTCCCGCACACTCTCTTTTGGCGAGCCGCGTCGAGGTAAAACGCGGCTGCGGCCGCGGTGGCGGCTGATTCTTTCCAAGCTCTCTTTCTTCTTCTTATTCCTTTTTTAATTCGGTTTTTGGCCACGTATTGCGGCAAATCGGGAATTTGTATACGCGACGCGATAAATTCTCGTCGTAGCGCATCGTCCTCGATTTGCTGAAAACCTTCGAAACTTTCTCGAACGGAATTCGCCGGTACGGTTTCTCGGCAGTGGAGATCGCAATTCACTTCGCAGAGTGGCCTCATCGCGTTCCAACCTTTTTTTACAGAGCGAAGACGCGAAGACTCCCAACTAGAGCCGATTAAGAAAGCATCGCACTACTCTGAATCGGGAACAGAGAAGTGGTTTTTTACGCCGAAAACAAATGATAATTTATTGTTTTTTAATTTTTTTTATATATGTTATTATTAATTTTTATTTATTTTTCTTCGTTATTTAAAGAAAAATCGGAAATAACAAACCATTATTTTAAAAAATATATATTTTGCTTCATCTCCCGAGAAGTAAAAGGTAACTTAACGAAAATTTTTCGCTCAATCTTCCGAAAAGTACAAAGTGACGTTATTTCGTGCAAACCTGACACCCCCTTGAAGTAACGAGGGCGTTTAAGCACCTTACATCCGTTTTAAGTCTCTCGAGATTATTTAACAACGACGTTTCCGAGTGAAATGGTTGTCGTGTTAGGTACTTATCGAAAAAATTCTATTACTATTTGTAATTTTTTTTAATTAAGTATCACCTATAAAATATTTGGTTGAAGAAGACGGTATTTTATGGGAGAGTAAATAAAAAAATATATAATAATAAGATTACCTAAAGCCATTTCGAAAACTGATCGACACATCGAGATAAGCGACCGCAGGTTTGATCTATTACTTCTGTTAAATTCTTGGAGTCTGGAATATTCAATTCGGCGAGCTGTCGAGATTCCATATCCGTTTGAATTCATATGATGTATCTCGATTGATTAAAAAGCCGAGGCGAGATTCGGTCGCGCGTAAAAATTTATCGAAAAGACCGAGGGTTAAGAAGATCCATATTATAAGTCATAAAATTCTCAGATTTTGAAATCTCTTCGATGTGTTTATTTATGATATGACGGTCTCGTGTCATAATAATATCCGTTTTCACCCTTCTATTTAGTCGTATATGTTTGTTCACCTAAAGAGACCACCTCTTTGTTTTCGTTTAATTGATTAAACGATGTAATGAAAAAAATTCGAAAAAACAAAATTTCCATTTATTAATTTAAAATAATCCATGTTCTATTTTAATAATTTTGAGGTATCGGTGATATCAGAAATATATTTTAAATAGCTTGAATCATTTTATTATTATTACAAACATGTAAAAAAATCAAAAGTATCACATATTAATTAAATTTTATTAGGTGACAAATTCTCAGAAAAATAATATTTTTAACTATTTTTTTTCAAATATTAAAGAAAAACTAATTTAGCAACAAGTATAAGTTCAATCCTATTAAATTGTGCTATGTGACAACTAAAAGTATTTGCGAAAACATAAAGATGCCAAATTTAAAATTTTAATATAATTTTGTCCATCGTATCAATTATTCTTATACAAACAAATTAATATTCAGAAAATTAATTTTAAAGCTAATTTTTTTATTATTAGGAAAACAATATTAAAGAACAAAGAGCACAATAATTTTTTGCTTATTTGATGTTTAGTTTACAAATATATCTTTAAAACTATTTATTTGTTGACTATTAAGCAAAACAATATATTTAGCCAAATATCATTTCTTAAATAACAAATTATTTACAAAGTATTTTTATATAAATTCGTGGTTCTCAAACTTTATCGATTCGCGGCACCTTGACTAAATTCAAGTTTGCCGAAGTCATCCCTTGTTCAACTCTAAAAAGAAAGTCTTCCATAATATAAAATTTCCCCATGTTTGGAGTGGAAGCAAGTGCAAGACCTCCCAGTTCCTGAGAACGAAAAGCATTCCCAGCATTTCCTATGAAGTATATAAGCAATATATAAAGATACATAACTAAAAATCTCAAGATCATTTGTGCTAATCTTATCAAAATTTATCTGAAATCGATATACACTTATCGGGATTATGTCAAATCTTTCGCGTCAATTTTTTTGATAGGGTTTGCCATATTTCATCGCTGCTTGTTAAACTCCTTACCTTCGAGCTTCCACACTCAAGAATTAAGAAAAATTAAAACAAAAAAATAAATACTTAAATATGTGTATAACTTATTATTAGCAATTTTTTACAGGTAATATCCGTAATTTTTTTTTTTTTCGTTTTTCTCGGAAAGTGATCGCTTAAGAACAAAAAATTTATTTTTCACCATTCTCCATAAAGTAGAGATACTTATTTCGTGCCTCGATGAACCTAGGAGGTACCTTAAATATGTTTTTTATCGTTAATTATTAAAGTGTAGCAAAAAATCGCTCAAAGACTATAGGAAATGGGTGTCCATAGTTAAATTAATTTGTTATCTACCTCTAAAATTATCTTTTTCATAGAAATGAATTTAAGGTAGGCACTAAATTAAAAAAAATAATAATATATACAATGCAATGCTTGCTCCTGATCGAGCATCTCGCCTAGCGCTGCTTTAACCGCACGCTCGCAAGGCCTACGCCCATCACCAGCACAAATGAAACGAATTCCGGCCTGAAAACAAATGTCAACGTTAAAATTAAAAGGAAATAGATAACCACTCGCCCTCGAAAAAAAAAACTCCTTAGGAACGAAAAATTATATTGCACAATCGCCCAGAAGACGAAAGTTATCTTATTTTGTCCCCGATCGAAGCGTAATTGGACCTTTTAAGATTTCTTACGTCGATATTTATATATTAAGATTTGATATTCATTATCAACAATCATTTAATTGTTTATTTTTTCTGATGTTTATAAAAGTTTTTCCTAATTTCATCATGAAATTTCACAACTTTTTCGTTTTTTCCTCACAATACGATAGTGACGTTTCTATATTACCGGAGTCGATCTCAAGGGGATCCAATCGAGCCGTTTCCTCACTGCGTCACTATTAATATAATACCGTTCCGATATACCATGTAAAAACGACCTCGACACGATCAGAACGGCATATTTCTATATGAACTATCGTTAAGTGCGTATAATCTAATATATTATATGAGTTTATTCTGTACCGTTATAAGTCGAATGTATAAGTAATAATTAAAAAAAAAAATTCAATTCTTCCCGAGTCGACTTTTAGATCTAATTGATTACTTTGTATTAAACGTTCCGATGAAACTCACTATTGAAAACTACTTCATTACGCCTAAAGACGTTTTAAGCGTAAAAGTGATTCTAAACGAGTTGAGGGTGATTTATTTGGCTTTACAAACTCATCTATGACACGAAGTTTCCGAGTATTAATGGGTCGTGATATTTTTATTATTTTTTAATATAGCTACCTCTAAAAATTATTATCGTAGAAAATGGAGTTAAAAGAGGATTTCTAAACTATTAAACAATTAAATTAAATATCTATTAGTATAAACATTATAAATAATAAGAATTTAAGAAAATTAGAACGAAGAAAAAAATTAAATATCACATATGTGAATATCTTATATTGTTTCAAGGGGTAGATCGTAATTATTTTTTTTTTTGGGGTCTCGGGAAAAAAACTCGCTTAAGGAACAAAATATTTATTTTTCACCATCCCGAAAAGAAGAGTAACTTAGTCGTGCCCCGAGTGCAACCGTAGGAGGTTACCTGAATTATTTTTAACGGTAAGTTTTAAATGTAGCAAAAAATCGCTCAAGCCTATAGGAAATGGGCGGGCTCTTGACGTGATTTTTTATAATTAATTATTGTTTATGTTACCTCTAAAATTATTTTTATAGAAACTGAATGAAGGAGACTAACTATCCTATCAATAAATAATAATGACATATATAAAGCGCACTCGCCCTCGAAAAAAAACTGCTTAAGGCATACGAAAAATTTATTTTGTCACATCTCCCGAGAAGTCAAAAAGTTACGTTATTCTGCCCCGATCGAAGCGTAATTTGGGACCTTTAAGATTTCCTACGTTCGAATTTATATTTAAGAATTGAGTGTCCCGTGAAAAAATCGGGTAATTGTTTTTTGTTATGTTTCAATTATTTTCTAATTTCACATATAACTTATCCGAACTTGTCGTTTTTCCTCAATAATACGTATAGACGTTCTATATACCAGAGATCCTCGATTATCAATCGAGGCCGGGCTCCCTACGGCGTCACTATATATAATGAGTTTCGATTTCCATTAAAAACTCCTCGTGCATCAAAGCATTTTCGGGTATGAACAATCTTAAGCTATTAATTAATATAGTGACGCCGAGAGAAACCGCCCTCGATTGACCCCTCGAGGATCGCCTCTGGTATTACGAAAACCGTCACTATGTTATTTTGAGGAAAAAAACGAACAGTAATGAATAAGTTATTGTATGAAAATTAGGAAAAATTTAGAAAAGAAAAATCAAACAATCTACATGTATCGATTATATGGTGAATACTGTGAATATAATTCTTATATAAATATCACTCGTAAAAGTAAATCTTAAAGGTTCGTCATCAAGACAGTTCGGGTCCGCCACAAAATTAACGTAACTTTTTACTTTTCTCGGATGATGTTGCAAAATAAAATTTCCTCGTCCTAGTAAGCTAGTTTATTTTTTTCTGAGTGCGACGATGTTGCTTATATTATATTATTATTATTTTTATTAGCTCTTATATTTTTTTCTATGTAAAAATAATTTTTACAGGTATAAACAAATATTAATATATAAACTACGACGACCCCCATTATCCCTATAGGTTGAGCATGATTTTTTTGCCACTTTAAAATTACCGTAAAAAAAAAATTAACGTACCCTCCTACTGTTCACTCGGGCCACGAAATAACGTTACTCTCTTTATCTTTGGCTTGAAAAATAAAATTTCTTGTCTCCGTAATCGAGTTTTTTCCAGAAGAAGAAACCAAAAATATAAAAAATATTCGAGGAAAGTTATTAATTAAGAAAGTTGCTAATACATAGTTGAATGTTACTTATTGAAAGATTTATTTTTCTTCCGTTCTTAATTTTTTCTTAACATTTAATTTATTCATATCATATACTATATATATATTTACATTAATTTTTTTATAGTTTTAAGTTGCTCTCGTAAAAATTCCATTTTCTTTCGATAATATAATTTTTAGATGTATCAAATTAAAGTATAATAAAAAATATTCACACGCTATTTACTCGGAACTTTCTCTCGTAATATGACGTTTCGTAATAAGCCAAAATAAGCAACCCAACGACTTGAACCAATTTTCCTTAAAACTCCTTTTAAGCGTATAATGTTTCAATTGACGTTTTCATCAACAGTTTATAACTCAAAGGTCTATAATCAAATCATCTCCAAAAAGTCGACCGGAAATTTAAAGTTTTTTTATATTTTAACCTATACCTAGACTTTACTAACGGTACATGGAATAAACGTCCTATAATATATAATACGCTTAATCGATAGTTTCATCCGAAAATATCGCTTTATCGTTCGAGTCGTTTTTTATGGATAATCGGAGAACGCATATATCTACATAGTGACGAGAGAACCCCCTGATGTTCCCCCAGGTCGACTCGAATTACGAAACGTCGATATCTTAGTTAAGGAAAAAAAAACGAAAAAGTTCAATAAATAAAAAATGTGAAATTAGGAATATTTAACAAAAAAATAACAATTCAATGATTATATTTTCTCAGAATATTCAATCTTAATTAAAATATCGACGTAAAGAAATCAAAGGTCCCATACGCGTCGAATCTCGGGCACAAAATAGACCGTAGACTTTACTTCTCGGGAGATTGGCAAATAAATTTTTATTCCTTAAGCAGGTTTTTTTTCGATGCGAGGTGCTTACTATTCCGATTAATTTGAATTCCTTTTTTCAGCGATTCTGTTTCCATTTGTCGTGATCGGGCAGTTGCGCCTCGTGCGCATTATGCACGCGTCAAGCGACAGATCTCCGTCAGGAGGCAAGGAACTTCTGCTTGTATTTATATTATTATTTTTAATTTAGTCTCCCCTTAATCAGTTTTCTAGGAAAAATAATTTTTAAGTAAAAAACAAACATTTAATATAAAACTACGCACGACCCCCAATTTCCTATAGTCTTGAGCGTTTTCTGCTAGGCCCATTATGATTCTTTAACGTATATAAAAATAATTTTAGTACCCCTCCACGGTTCTACTCAGGCCACTGAAATAATGTTATCTCTACTTTACGAGAGATTAGCGTAGAAAAATAAATTTTTTTCCCTTAAGTTTCATTAAATGAATGATAAAACCAAAAAAAAAAAAAATTACGGTAATCTAAGCCTGTAAAAAATGCTGAATATAAATTAGTTTCACATATTGGAATCTATTTTTCCTCGTCTTATTTTTTCTAAAGTCGTTGAATTATTTATTCATGATCGAATACCAGGTGTTCTCAAACGGTGACGCGTCACATTTGGGGCGAGCTCCCCGGAAGTGACGCTGATAAGTTTTAACATTTTCATAATATTGTATGTCTGGATCACCAGTAATTTTAATCGATTTTGAATTTCCAACTTTGTTAAGGTATATTTAAGTATTTTATCTTTATTCTATTATATATTCAGAGCAAATCTGGAACATTTCAGTCCTGGGAAATACAGTATATTGCATTTTATTAAGTAATGATAGACTAATTTTATAACTGAAGACCTTTTTTAGTATCTAACATGCGACTTCGCAAACTTTGATATAGTCAGGTGCGCGAATTCGATTAAAATTGAACCACTATTTATATAAAATTACAATTTGTAACTCTTAAATGCTGCTATTCATGAATTCAACATTATTGTAACAAATATGCAGTTGGCTAAAATGTGTTTTACAAGAATTTAAAATGTATTATATGTAATTTAATTGTCAACTAAGCAAAATTTTATTAACTGTGATCTCAAATATCTTTAAATATTTTTGCTATAATAAAAATGAGCAACATTTAATTTATTTGAATATAATATATCTACACTAAAAAATCTAATAATAATATAACACATTTATTATTAGAATTAATAAAAGGCAATTTATGTTTTTCGCTAATACTTTTGTCACCTCAAGCACAATTAAATAGATTAAATATTGCTTAAATATAAGTTTTTTAGATAGCTAAAGCGATAGTTTAAAAAAACTTTCTGAGTGTCATTTAAACATCAAATTAATCATATATACTTGTTTTTTGATGGTTGCTAATAAATTCTAGGTTAAAATTTAACAGATATTTTCAAATAATATTAATAATCAAAATCAATTAAAATACTATAATATTGATTCCCATAAAAAAAAGGGTCGTGTGAAATTTCGGAAATAACTTTTTCCTCACAAATTTTTTTTGTATAAAGAGCACAGCCATTTGTCTCTTATGTTAGCTGGTAACAAAGACAACGACCAAATATTCAAGAGAAAACATTAGTATGATGATTACAAGCAGGAAATGTCTGCAAGCTTATGTCTATAATACGACTACTACTATATAGGCTCTCTACCTGGCTCTTTTCGATAGAATTTTTACGCGGCGAGCCGAATCTCGCCCTCGGTTTAGCATCGAGAACCCATCAGAGAAATCAAACGAGTAGGCATCTCGTACATCGTCCGAATTTAACTAATTCATACTCAAATTAATCAACATAATTGATCAACCTCATGGTCGCTATCTCAGGCGATCAGTTTCAAATTCTTAGGTAATCTTAATTATATATTTGTTATTCATCTCTACATGATTGTATTTATTCTTTGATGTAATTTATATGTACTTAATTTAAAAAAATAAAATAGTAATCAGATTTTTCATTAAGTACCTAAACGAACCATTTTCACGCGATACGCTTTGCTAAATAATCTCGAACTATAAAACGTATTAAGTGCCTAAACGCCCTCGTACTTCGAAGGGGTCAGTTGCACGAATAACTCACTTGTACTTTCGGGAAAGTTGAGCGAAAATTTTCGTTACTTACGCCTTTTACTTCTCGGGAGATGAAGCAAAATATATATTTTGTAAAATAATGTTTGTTTCTCCACTTTAATTATACAGGAAAATAAATAAAAATTATAAGAACTATATAAAAAATTAAAAACAAAAATTATATTGTGTTTACGCGAATAAACCATCTCTTTCCCATTCAGAAGTATGCAATCTTTCTTCAATCGTTTTGGGGTCTTCCGTCTTCGCCTTAAAAAAGGTTGGTAACGCCGATGTAGCCACTTCTGCAAAGTGAATGCGATCTCCATGACGAGACCGTCCGGTCGAATCCGTTCGAGAAGTTTCGAATTTTTCAGATAATCGAGGAGATGCCTCACGCACAGAATTTTTACGCGTGCGTTATACATCTATTTGCCATAGCGTGGCCAAAACCTAATTAAATAATAGAATAAGAGAAGAGAGCTGGACATATCTACCGCCACCCGGCGCAGCCGGCGTGTACCGACGCTGGCTCTTCAAAAGGTGCGGAATTTTCAAGAAATCTCAAATCACGATAAGCCCAACGGCCGCATCGTACGATAAAATGAATAATATCTAGATAAATCATCCTCGGGATTCGCGAATGAAAGAATCCATCGCAGAAAAAATTCCTCCCTTCGGTCTTATGCGACGCGTTATCTCAGTCAGAGCTGAATAGAGCGCTTTAAGAAGTATCGAGCCGTGATGATACCAGTGCGTTATGAAAGGTAAAAAAAGGACGAGGAATGGTAGCTAAACACAAATCGATGTGGTGTCATTGCACTCAAAACCATGTCGTGTCCGCTGGAACTCATCTTCATCCGTTCATTCTCGCTTAGCAACGACGCGAAAAGATACTTGTAGGTTTCTTATCTTACACGTAAGAAGGACTATATCGCTAGCTTTGCCTGTGCACGAGTGAGTACCTATGTGTCCGAAAAAGAATTCCTGCCTCGTACGAAATTATCGTGAAATGCCCAAACTCGATCAACTTGGATATCGATTTCACCGTTTCTATTATCTCTTCTT
>JABUQX010093534.1:37500-40000 GCA_015478945.1 Trachelipus rathkii | reverse complement strand
ATAGGGAAGCTTTATGGCAGGTATTAGTGATATATGGTGTTGGTGGTAGGTTTCTGAATGGAATCAAAAGTATGTATGACGATAGTGAAGCGTGTGTAAGAATAAATGGTGTCAATGGTGATTGGTTTAGGATTAATAGCGGAGTAAGACAGGGTTGTGTTATGTCTCCTTGGTTATTCAATTTGTATATGGATGGGGTTATGAAAGAATTCGAGGTGGGGATGGCAGGTAATGGTGTTAGAATGATGGAGAATGGAGATGAGTGGAGGGTGCCCTACCTATTATATGCGGATGATTTGTTTTGTGTGGTGAATCTGAAGAGAGTTTGAGAGGATTGGTAGAGAGATTTGGCAGGGTGTGTAAAAGGAGGGGCTTGAAAGTAAACGTGGATAAGAGTAAGGTTATGGTTGTGAGTGAGGACAGTGTGAAGTTATGTTAGATGGTGAGCAGCTGGAACAAGTGTCTGAGTTTAAATATTTAGGGTATATGTTGGATGAAAAGGGAACGGACGATGCAGAGTGTAGTAGGAAAGTTGTGAATGGCAGGAAGGTGGCTGGTGCAATTAAATCGTTGGTGAATGTAAAGGGACTAAGTCTTGAGTGTGCTAGGTTACATGAGGGTATGTTGTTACCTGTGTTATTGTATAGTAGTGAGACTATGGTCTGGAATAAGAAGTATAGATCTAAAGTTCAATGTGTTCAGATGGACAATCTTAGGGGTTTGCTAGGTGTGAGAAGAATTGAGAAAGTGAGGAATGAACTTATTAGAGAGTGGTGTGGTGTGAAGAAAGGGGTAAATGAGAGAATAAATGAAAGTATGTTGAGATGTTGTGTCATCATGATGGACAATCTTAATGATACGACCTGTTCTGAAAATAAGCGGATGTATAGTGGCGAGTGTGTTGGGAACCGACCGGCTGGGAGACCGAAGAAAAAGTGGATTGAGTCAGTAAACGAATGTTTGAAAGAGAGAAATGTGAGTTTGGTAGAGGCGAGAAGAAAGGTGTATAACAGGAGTGAATGGCGGGGATTGTGAGGGGGGTATGGTTGTGGCCCACCTGGGCCAAGGGATGAACCCTTACATTGACGATCTACCATAGTGAGGGTCCATCGCTGTCCCATGAAGCTTTAGGGTGGATTTTCTGACTGCGATGAGTTCCCACTAATTAATGGTACTGAGGGGGCGGTAAGGCTGGGCTTTCTTTTCGACTTGTGTCATGTTCTTCTACTGCTTTTCTTTTCCGATGCTCGTCGCGCACCTTACTCCCATTCTTGGGAAAATATAAGGAAGATAAAGAAAGAAGAAAGAAAGAAAGAATATATATATATATATATATATATATATATATATATATTATATATATATATATATATATATATATATATATATATATATATATATATATATATATATATATATATATATTATAATTATTTTAACAGTTAAAATAAAATTTTAATGATTTTTTTTTCAACTCGTTAAGACTTAGGCTATTTGTTGTTCAATCAAAAATAATTTTTATATAAACTTTGAATTTTTTAAACCTAATTTTATATTTCTTTATTTATTCATTTATTTATTTATTTATTTATTTATTTATTTATTTATTTATTTATTTATTAGTTTATTTATTTGCTTTTTTTATATTTTAATTATATTTTTTATTTATTTATTTATTTATTTATTTATTACTTCGTAACATTAAATATTATCTCAAATTCATTAAATATAAGGGTAAGATAACTGATAACTGCTTTCTAAATCCCTTGAGCCCTTATCTAAGTGACGTGACGTTGGCACTCATCTCCCCTCAAAAAAAATTGCAACGGCAGATGCTTGAGTTAGTTTTCCACTCGCATTCCGTATTCATCACCAAACCATTGTCACGCCTCGTAGCGAAAGGTGTGCCTTGTCTATGCTCCAATTTTGTGAGAATGTCGGCAACACCATGATTGTTCTTTGTAGCTTCCTCTACATTCCAGCTGTATCTGTTTTGTGGATTCTTTTACCATTATCTATTTTTTCTTCTGTATTTAACATTTTGTACTTTAGATTGAGTTTCTATGTGCATCTGTCTTTATCTTTATTTTCCTTTGATGCCTCCCCCTCCTTGAATAGGGCCTTGCCCATGATTGGTGGATAAAAAGGAAAAAATATCATAGCCCTTTTATGAATAAAATAAAACAAAATATCCTATTATCAAAATGAAAATACTAAACATATGATGGCATATAATTCTACTTCTGTTGTAGAATCTTCTACCAACCATATGCTTTCCCTCCTTTCCTCCTACATTTAATCTTCCTCATTTTAAAATGTTCCTCTCCGACCACCTGAGTAGTTTGTGTGTTAGATAGCCATCGATGGAAGGGGGAATGGAAAAATTTTTTTAAATTTTAAATCTTCTCTTTGAATAGGACATTTTCCGTTAGTGGTGGTGTAAGTATTGAAAAAAATTCGGCATGTTTTAATAAATTTAAATAAAAAAAAATAATAAAGT
>JABUQX010093534.1:0-22500 GCA_015478945.1 Trachelipus rathkii | reverse complement strand
AGAAAGAAAGAGAGAAGGAAAGAAAGAAAGAAAGAAAAAATAAGAAAAAGAAGGGAGATGAGGAAGAGAAAAATAATAAGAGGAAGATAGAAAGAGATGAATGCTTGAAGAAAAATATCGAAAGAGAAAGCATAATAATAATTGGAAAAAGAAAGAATAAAGAAAAACAAAACGTAATTCTATTAAAAAGATAAAAAATGAGAATAAATGAAACAATATAAATAGAAAGAAGATAAAAAAATTAGGAAATGCACTCATTCAAATATCGAATATGGATTAGGAAAAAGGTAGCAAGGAAACTGGAAAAAAATAGACTAATGGAATAAATAAAAAATAATGAAAGAGAAATTGATATATTGATAGAAATAACTAATTAAAAACAAGGGAGCTCTTATTACATAGTGTAGACTGTAAATCTTTGATAAAATGATTCACTGCTTTCTTTCATAGAATGAATCTCTCTTCAAATGAACAAGATTAATTATAATAATAGTGTTGTTTATCATTGCACATTATTCTTTTTCGTTACATTAACAAAAAATCGGAAGAAAATGAAACTGAAAAAATAGAATAAAAGTAATATTATGAAGATAAATACATAAAAATAGGATAAAGAGAAAGAATAAAATTTAATACAGAGAAAGAAAGAAGAGATGAAGAGGGGAGGAAGTAGAAAGAAATAAGGAAAATTATGTAAAATTTAAAAGTATGAACAAAGTATGGAATAAAAAAATCAAGATCATTTAACTAAAGTTGGTGAAAGAGAAAGATGAATAAAAGAAGTAAGAAATAAATGGTAATGAATTAAAATTTAAGAAAAAAAGGAAGAATGTAAGAAGTAATAAATAGAGTAATAAATTAAAACTCAGAAAGGCTGAAGGAAACGTAAAGAAATAGATAAGTAAAACGTTATGAATTAAATAGCTCCCAATATAAGTAAGACGAATAGTAAGGTAATAGTAGTACTCGCTGTCTAGAACTAAGTAAGACGAAACTTGAATGCAAATAATGATGAATCCAATTTATAATATGACTGAGATAGAGGTAGTATGAAAAATCTCTCGTATCAGCGTAAGATAAGTAAATGATTCTAGTGATAAATACGCAACTTAAAGGTCTGAGAAACAGAAAGTAGATGATAATATGGAAAAGCAAATAAGAAATAAAGAGATAATGATCAGTTCCAAATTAAAAATATATAGAAAGTAGAAACTTGTAAGGAAATCTTGAAATGTTTAAAGCAAAATCGGTGTGTAAACTATATAACCTGTAAGTGCTAGATAGGAATTGTCCATGGTGAGTGCCATGCAAGTTGACATTATAATTAGATTATATTCCTATCAGTATAGCTCATTTATATCTAGCAAAATGTGAGTTATGGAAGAGAAACGAGGTTATGCCAATTATACAATACATTAAGAATTATATATAACAATATTCTAATTAAAAGCATGGTTATAGTAAATGTCGAAGTAGTGATGAGATCTAAAGATGCACGTATGAAGCCACAATACCGAGTGTTCAACAAAATGCAATGAAAATAGTGAGTGAATAAATTGTGTTATAGACAAAAATATGTTAAAGCCATAAAACACATTAGTAATTAAGGCAAAACACGCAAATCCATAGAATTTATAAAAGTTAATTATATTCAAAAATTAATAATAAAAATCTAATAAAAAAAAGGGAAAACTTAAGGATAATGTAAATGAAATAAAGAAAATAAAGTTGGCTGGCGATTTAAAAGTATAGAAAGTAATGATAGAGTGAATGGAGGGATAGTGCAGTTCATCTTGTCAACTCATACCAGATATAAAGTTTGATTGTAGGATGTTGTAAGAGAGATAGTTAAATATAGATAAATAAATAACGTAATTGCTTTGAGAAAATTAAGAATATGATATAAAGAATGTTATAGCTATAAATATGTTCGCCATCCACAAGATTTAGACACCTATAATGCTCAATATAGTAATAAGATAATTATTATATGAACCCAATTGACAAATCTCATTAGAATTATAAGATACGAGGAAAAGAAGAAAGATGAAATTAAAGTGAAGACCACATAGAAAAAAAAAGGCTTAATAGCTAAAATTGTGAAAGAATATTGTGAGAAGGAAAACATTGCGAAGAATTAGAAAGAAAGTGTATAATTTATAATATATATTAGAGAAAATGATTGGGTAGATAAAAGAGAATATGAGAAAATATGAGAGCTAATATTGTGCAGAAAAAAAAGTTGAACCAGAGAGGCAGTGAATTAAGACTGATAAAAAAGAAGAAGATTGAATGGGTGTATAGAAATAAAATAAACCAAAAAATAAAGTAGAAGTGGTAATCAATTATTTTTTAATCATTTAAATAAATAGTAAAGGGAGCAGGAGTGATAAATAGAGAAATATGTGATAGAGAATGAGAAGGCATAGGTAAATGTGAGGAATTAGGAGAGAGAAAAGTTTCAAGTGTATTCGTATTTTAGATACTTTATAGAGAGCAAAGATAACCATAAATGAGAAGAGTTTTAGAGGATCTCAATTGAATATGTGCAAAGAGAGAAAGATGTACTAAGAATATAAGTGAGTATTAGGTCTAAACCAACTGGATATAATAAGAAAAGGTACATGTACTTAAGGCGACAAGAAATAGACGTAGTAATGAGAAAAGAGATTAGTAGTGTGGAGCCCTAAGTGATACGGGGAAGAGAAGATAAGTTATATGATTGTGCTAATTCGATCTCTCTAGTAGAGGAAGATGTCGTGTGCATAATAGTGGGCTATGTTAGAGATAAGCGGCGAACAATAATGACTTGACACGTAAAAGAGATTAAGATTTAGAATAGTTGAGGTTGCCTGTATAAGCAAAAATAACATAGAATAAACACTTTTAAACCTTTCTGGTGTTATCGTATCTCTTTGGTGTTTTATTGCCTCGTTTATTTCTCACGTTGAGTTATGATAATTGGTGTATAGTGATGTCTTCAATTGTGTGCTTTCAAAAGAGGTGAGTTTTATTAAATCTGTATTTCTTTTGGCGTTTAACTATGTATTTGTTTTTTGTAGATTTTTGATTTAATAAGTGTGGGTTGAAAGGGACTAGTAGTTATAGAGCAGTTGTAACTACTTGGATTCGGGACAGATGGCTGCAGTCGTGACCTTACTAGCAACAGGCTAGTCTCAATAATAGTGTTTGTGGTCATCAAGTAACATTTAGCCTCAAGTTTAATCTTTTATTTTTATAAATGAGTAATTAATAATGTTTAATAAGTAACATGTCACTATATAGTAGAGATAAAGTAAGGTATAAGATAATTGGCTATAGTATTAATTAGACTGATTTGATTATATAGTATTATATATACCCTATGAATTAGGTGATAACGATGATAGATTTTAAAGTGAGATGAACATTTTATACAAATATAGTATATATGAATCATAAATTATATAGGTCTAAGATAAAGTTATAACTTAATTATGTTACCTGATGAAATTGATATAATAGTTGTATATATATAATTATATATTTAAATGAAATATTATTATATATTATATTATGTATAATATAACCTAAATAAGTAGAAGTAACAGAATTATATAGTTAGATAAGATAACTATAATAACATAATTAATATATATATAATTATTAATTTTATATTATATAATTTAACATATTTTTAATTAAATAATGTATCTTAACAAGTTAAAATATTCAATATACATAAACTATATATTAATATAATATATAGAATATATTATTAATATTAATACTATAAACTTAATAGTAACTAATATTAATAACAACAATGTATTGCCATAATTAATATATACTAAATAATTTAATATATAATATATAATATATATATATATTTAATAATATATATATTTATATATATATATATATATATATATATAATTAATAGTATATTATTATAATGATAATATAATATAATATATAATATTATAATATATCTAATATATATTAATTATATATTATATATATATAGTGGAAATTGATTTTATTTCAAAGAAGATTGGTATGTGATTCGCTCAGCGGTTCAGGATACAATATGAGATAGATTTATCTTCGCTAATGTGTATATTGGTTTTCAGCGGCTAATAACTAACCGGTCCCTTTCCTATTTTGCTGTATTGACTCTTTTGTAATCACCTGTGCGTATGGAATATTAATACTATAGCGCCTAAGAAGCACAATCCCTCTGGTAGTAAGCATTGGGGAACGACGTTTGTATAGTATCCATATAATATTCAAGTAGATGGCTAAGTATCTTACTGAAAGGGCGAAAACCCCAACCTGAGAGTTGTTAACTCGAATAGACTTAGAGTACTCAGGAACCATTGTTGTCTGTAGAAATAATAGTTTCCTGTAGTGAGTAGTGTTCAAGGTGCTCAAGAGTATTTCTGGGGCATAAAGTAGAATGAGATTGCTGGTCCATACTTGAACTGAGGGTCTCAAAATATACACTATAATTAACATATTGATAGTAATTGGTAAATAATATATTATTAATATATATATATATAATATATACATATATAACATATATGTAGCAGATCAACTACAATACTATAATGTTTATTATCGTGGGAAGTACAAGGAAAACTTTAGTATTTTATTTGTAAATAAAGTGTTAGTTATATTTAATAAAAGACTATCTCACAAGATCAGTGGGATTTAACTCCTCTCAGTGCTTCAGGACGTGAAGGAATAATTGAGTCAAATGATTGAGATAAATAATACCCTCGAGAAAAAGGAATCCCGTTGCGAAAAAACGGTAAGGTGAGTGTAATAATAATATAATTTGTTATATTTATTTTTAAAATAATGAAAGAAATTTATTGTTAATATAAGTAGTTTTATCATTTAATAGGTTCCTAATGTAAGGTGAGCGTTTTCTAATGGACGTGGAGCTGTTATATGCTGTGGAAGTTGCTTATCAAGTGATTTGGTCTAAACAAGCTTACAAAAACTAAGGTCACCTAATGTTCTGGTGCTCCGATTGTGTTAGATTCTGGAGCCGATTTTTACTATGTTGGAGCTTGACTTATGTTTCTGAATATGCAGAGCTCATGTTATCTCGTCAGAGATATAGCTTAATATGTAAGATCTGGAGCCATAACTCTGTGCGTTATCAAATAATCTAAGTGAGAGACATCACAAGCAGGAGAAAAGTCGTGTATGGACTCAATGAGCTCTGATTTCGAGATTCATCATTGTACAGATTAAAAAGAGAGGATCTCATATAACTCTGGTTCAAAAATGTTTAATTTTATAGAGATAATGAGCTGAAATAGCTAAGAGGTCGAGATGTTCTGTCCACCGGCTCTCTAAATTTTTGTGTCCAGATCCCAACACCCTATAAATGTAATTATTTGGGGAATTAAACTTGTGTGGATTTCGACTATAAATATGTACCGAAGTACTTCTTTTTCAATTTTTGCGAAATATACGTATGTTTAAGTATATTTGTTTTGATATGGACGAGTTAGTGTAGATAGAACTTGTCCATATTATATTAGTTCTCAAAGTATTATATCTATTGCTTACTTTTTAGTAATACGTGACTTCTTTTTGAATAACATGGATTTTAATATTTGCTTGATTGTGTTCGTTTATCATATTGAAGGTCTATACACTTAGTGCGTTAACCTTTATATTTATATCAGTGAGTTTTACGATATCGTGATAGCCTTGCTTATTCTTTAAATATTTAATATTATGTGCCTACAGTTTGGTACTTAGGATTCTTATTAGCTGACTTTATTTTTAACATAAAATTGGATTTAGTGATAAAGCGTAATATTTTATGGAAATTATAAATATATATTAAGGAGATGAATACTACCCACGGATAGATAGGATTAATAAACATTGATGTGAATAGAGATCTTTAAACAGCGAGAGAGTACCAAGGAGAGACATATGCGCGAGGAGACATGTGCACGCGAGAAGATGTAAAAAGATTGAGAGAGAAGCGCGAAGAGTAGAGATTGAGTGAGAAGATCATGAAAAAGACAAAGAAGAGAAGATGAGCGAGGGAGAGTAATGTTACCGGTGAGACAGACGAAGAGAGACAGAGAGAGAGAAATGACGATAGAAGAGAGAACGAAGAGTAGACTTGTAAGTTTGTAGTTGATATTAGATCTCCAGCAGCAAAGCATACACGTGACCGGGTTTGAATCTCTAGTACCAATTGGTTTAAATAAAGATACTTGTATTAACTATGCGCCTCTAGTGCCATATCAGAGTTGATTATCGGGGTATTTATGATATCGATATTTAGAGTTGATGTCAAGTATAGGAAGTTTTTAGATAGATATGAAGCGTTGGATACGATTATTTTAGTGAGGTGCTTAGTATAAAGAAAGTCTATTGTAGCTATATCAATATATCGATGTAAGAATATTTAGTCAATTTCAGTGTGCAAATTTTTCCGACTCTCTAATCTCATATAAAAGAGAAAATTCTGTGTTTTTCGGAATATCATTGATATATGGTTCTTTGAATTTTAAGGGTTAAACATGCAAGGGTATAAAAAGAGCACAAATAAAAAGTTATTACTGAATGCGAGTTAGTTTTATATATTTATAATTATCAGATAAACGCGAGAATTTCTCAACTATAGATATCTGACACAGAACTATCTTACGTTGTTATTGTAATGAGCGATATTCATCAGAAAACCGATTGCGATATGTAATTGCATATATTTACTCGCTAATGGTCATATTATATCTAGTATTTTCGCCTTATATCAATAAATAGCCCTTCTCAAGTATTGTTTATGATGACCTACTTATAGTGAGACGTTTATTGAGCCCGTTCTAGTTCTGAACTCTCATGGTGGTGGAGTTGCGTAAGCGTAGATGCGTGAATCGGACAATCACATATGTGGACCAAGTAGCGGCAAGAGACAAGTGTTAGTAGAGATTGATGAAAAGAGAAGAGTACATTATTTCGTTCAGATAGGATAGGGCACAGGTGTCTCCGACCAGAAAAATACTTTTCTCTTCTCTATAGCCACTAGAAATACGTTGCGGGCACTCTTAGTAGGGGCAAAGAATCAGAGAAAAAGTTGTTAAAGGTATTAAATCAGAGGAAGGTAAATGAAATGGAGAGCGATGAAATTTGGTCGGACTGCTAGTATCAGGAAGACAATAACATAGTTCTATTTATGCGGCTATTCCAAAAAATGCAAGGGAGCGACAGATTGGTTTGAAAGAGTGGAAGAATATGCAAAGAGTTCTTAGTTAGCGAGTGCAGAGAAGTGAAGCAAGTAGCTCATAGAGAGCAGTTGTAAGATAAGAGTACCGTTAACAGCTGAAGGGTGATCAGATAAAAGAGTTTAATTGAGTTGAAAATATATTTAACCTAAGGCTAGTGTTGACCTGTGTGCTCACTTTCTTCTTGACTTAATCATCTTCATTTTATACCTTTATGTTTAAACATGTGTCCTGTCGTATTTTGAAGATATTGTGAGGTCATTCCACAAACATGAGTCGAGAGAAAATGAGTGGCCAGAATATGGTGCCTCGCATATGACTTAAGAGAACCAAGATGCACCAACATGTAACGATGATTATCTCCCAAATAGCAGGAATGAGGTGAACAACCTATAAAGAAGGGATTGGGATTCAAGTTGGAGTAATTTGAAATATACAGCTAGCGTATTGCCTAATATCACGATGCAGAGCACTCTCACTCTCACACTGATTTTCTCAGAGGGTATCTCCTCCAGTCTTCATCAATAGGAGCAGCACGAAGAGATATCGTAAATCACAGTTGGCAAAGGACCCTTAATGAGTAATATATAGTAATAATCTAAACAGAAACGAGTATCCTCACGTTGAGGTGAACTTCCACATAGGGAAGGAGAACATCGGAGATACCTGAAGGAAGAAGTAAAGATAGAGTATAAAAAAGTGATTGGTTATAGTGTGTGTGCATGTCTAGTAGAATAGTCGAAATATAGTAGAATTACGAATGTTAATAAAGTGATTATGGACTCAAATCCTTTAACAGGTTCCTCTTTAATTGCAGAGATAAGCGGGGTGAGCCTGAATTCCTTAACGGACGTGCAACGACTAGAGAATACATGAGATGCTGGAGTGTGTTATCTAGGAAGATTAGATGGCGCATGAATACAAGACAGGCATTAGGCTCAATGACTATAATATTAGAATGGTAGTTTCTCACTCTCATAAGTGGTGCAAAAACGTCTGTTGTGCACCTGAAAAGGTTACTCGACTAGTGTCTGTTTTAGAATACCATAATACCTGCACGGCTCCTTCCCAAATTACTGTAAAGTGGAGTAGTGAGTATCGAAGAAAGTTTTCTGTGTTCGCCCGCCTTGAATATTGCCATAAGATATGTAGGAGCATAGATGAGCTAGTTGATTATTTGAAAGATTTCAAATTGATACGCTTCTGTCGAAGCTGATAGTTACTCACGGTGGGTGAGATCGAACTCGATAATGAGAGTCCCTCCTAAGCAATTGACTCAGATCACTCGAAGCTGGTACAATACTAATGTCGAGTATCTGCGAAGCACGGAAAGAAATACCAGGCACGATATGTGAATATTATATTCGCGCAATAATGAGAGGATTTCAGTCTCTCCAAAGAGATAAAAAGGACGCTCTCTTCACTCTCTCTCGTGGTTCATTATAGGCAACTACACGGAACATTCGACAGAGTACAATTACTGCGATCTGCTTTCTTGGAAATTGCGGAGTATGTAAAACCACTAGATATCGTATTTTCGGATGAAAATGAAGTTGCAGGATGCACAAGGCCTTCGTATTCTTATGTTATTCTGGAAGAAACACATACACTACGGTATGTATGGCAAGCGTATATTGGTATTTGACAAGGACGTAGTTTAGTGAGAATACGTATACTTGTCCACTTCATATTATTAGTTCAGAACAAATAATATACATATACTGTTTAGATAATAACTCGGTGTAAACTTTTTGAATAAACAGGATTTTAATAATTTGCTCTATTTGTGCTCGTTTATTTCATATGAAGAGTGTTTAACTACTTTAGTGACTGTAACTGTAATGTGTACTTCAGATTAGAATTTTAATCTACTCTCGATTTCGACTATACTAACTGAAAATTTGCACTCGTCTATTGATTCTTACTGTCTTAATGTCATATTTAATAAAACTTGGTGGATCTATAATGTAGATTATCTTTCGCTCTCACGTTGGAATCCTATAGAGATTTCAATTTATTATATATGTCAGGTACATGGTCCTGTCATTATTATTTATTCGTTGTATTACATGAAATGCAGTTGTAATGTATTTTTATGATGACTGTTCCTGAGGACAATTTATGTCTATGTGTTATATATGAAGATGTTATAGGATATTATGTGTTATCTTTATGGTGTATGGGTATATAATCATGATGCACGTTCTCATGTTTTGCGTAGTATATTAATATTAATTTATTGGTTCTTTGCTTACATATCACGTAGTGTCGCTAGTGGAATTATCATGACATGTTTTTATGAATGCTAAAGGCATATATAGAGGATGATCGCAACGTGATACTAGTACAGAGGATTCTTACTGTACCTGCATTCGTCAAAATAATTATTCGGCGAGGGAAAATGGGAGCAAAGTGGTTAACATATAAATGCACGTATATAGTGATACGTGGGCGTCGGTGTGTAGGTGTCGGGCGTTACTATGGATTGTTAAAGATTGTGGAATATATATATGATGTATTGTCTCTGATATAATGAGCTATTAAACTAGGCTTTGCAATTCAAGTATATAAGTGTGTGTGTTTATATTGTAAATTAGGCAATAGGGGGATAATCTTAGGTTAATATATCATGGGAAGCAATCATATATCAATGTTGTTTTAGGGTTTTAATGATATCGTCCGATATTATTCTTGCGTAGATAAATAGAAGTTTTGTAGGGATTGGTGATGTTTGATATGAAGGTTAAGATTTATTAATTGATGTATACTATGACCTAGATCGACTGTATAAGTGTGAGTGAATTACTAATAAGTCTCTCTCTGCAATCTCTAATCATTGCAAGAACGTCGTAGCAAATGTCCCTCTCGCTCCACTCTTATGTGTTAATTTTTTCACCTGATAACTGGACGAACTCCTTCAGCTTGTTTTCCTCGCTTCGCTGTCGACCGTGATTGTTTCTCACAGTGTTGAGAGTTATATCACGCGGGTGATACTACAGGACAATACCAATAAGTAATCATGTTATTATGATGGTTTTTCAATAATAATTAACGGACTCTCTCTCACAGGTTGACAGGACTAATGAGGTTATGTATTTATCGCGATCTATATCGATGTATTATCATACACTATCGAAATACTTATTTTATCAGTTTAATAATAATCTCCTCTCCACAGAGTATTTCCCGTTTATTAACGAGATATTTTACTCACAGTATATGATTATCACTTTATTAATATATTAATCTTCAAGGACTTAGTAAACTTAGATCAAGTATATTATTTATTATATTAATATGTTAATATAAATATATAGCTAGTTATATATGTTTATTGAGTTTAGATATTGAGTACAGCGTAACTGTTATTGCACCTAAGTTATGATAAAGTGATAACGATGGGATCTCTGCTAGGCAAGGTGAAATAAGTGATATTAGTGCTGGAAGAATATAAATTCATATAATAATAATGTTATTAAATGGGTTTGAAATGAGGATGAATGAGTCTATTATTAATTCACATAGTTATTACATAATTGAAGAATCCGTTTAGTAAGCTATGATATATAATATAATATTATAATATATATATATATATATATATATATATATATATATATAATATTATATATATAATATAAAATATATATATATATATTATATCTATATATATATATAATAATATACATATATATAATATATATATATATATAATATATATAGTATATATATATATATATATATAGTATATAATATTTACAGTATATATAAATATTATATAATAGATATATATATGTAAATATATATATACATAGGTATATAGTATATATATATAGATTATATACTATACTATAAAGTATTATATAATAATATATATAATAATAATATATATATATATATATATTAATATAGATATATATTATATAGTATATATATGTATATATATATATAGTATAACAGTTCACGTAAAGGTAGCTGTTAGTTATGTAGTCATACAAGCTGCTAATGTATTATGAGTTTGACCAATATAACTTGTGTATATCCTCGTTAGTAGGAATATTACATCGTTAGAGAACGGAACTTTAGCACATATCCGAGCTCTGCAGTGTAGTCTTAGCGATTTACATATCATGCTTAATTTGATGAATGGATAATATATAATAGTTACCTCATTGAAGTGTTATAAATATTTTCTCTAATATTTCCGTAAATTAAAGTTTTATTTTATATGTTAGAATAATCACAAATTCCCTTATTTAAAAGGCAAAGAAATATCAAATAAAAAACCGTAATGTACTGAAGCTTATCAGTGTAATTAACTCATACTCGATAGTTCTCTAACTTATACATATTATTAGAGATTATACCAATTTCTCAATATTAACTTTATACTTTTACATTTATTTGTGACAAATAATAATATTATTAAACATAATAAGGACTTACTATTTATATCTATATATATAATTATAATATAGTATATTATAATATATAAAATTAATATTATAATAATAATAATTTATATATAAATAAATATATATATTAATATATATTATATAATATATATATTATATATAAATAATATTTAATAATATATGTATAATATTAATATATATATATAATATATTATATATAATATATCTATATTATATATAAATATATATATATATATAGATATATATTTACAATATATATTTATATTTTATAATATCTGTAAGTATATATATAATATTTAATAATATTTTTTCTTCAAATATATATTTTTGCATGAATAATAAATATTAATAGTATATTTAATTATTAATTAATTGAAATATATTAATGAGTAACATATATATATATAATATAATATATATATATATATATATATATGATAGTATATATATATATTCATTTGTTAATATTTTTTCAAAAATGGTAAAGGTTAAAGGAACTGTTCACGAAAAGATATCAATAATGCGGATGGTTATAGTGAATTATATATAATATATATATAATATATATATATTTATCATATATATATTATATATATATATATATATATATATAATATATAATTATATATATATATATATTGTATATATATATTATATATTATATAAATTATATATATATATATAAAGTATATATAGAATATATATAATATATATATATATATATATATAATATAATAATATATATTATATATTATATTTATATAAATTTATAATATTTATATGTATAATATATTATATATTATAGAATATAATATATATATATCATATATAGATAATATAATATTATAAAATAATACTATATTATAAATATATAAGCTATTAATGCCACGGTAAATGCTGAAACTGACACAATAGTGGATGTGCAAATTCCTTCATACGATTTGAAAATTCCTCAAAAGGAAACGCAGTTTGGTCAACACACATGCAGCTGTGCACACACGCTTCGGGACTTATTCATGCTTCAACGGATCTCTATGGAATAGAACCTCTCCCATTTCACACCATTTAAAAATATTATATGAATTTTATCTCCAGCACATCCCCTTTTCCTTGCTAGCAGAGATCTAATCTACCTTTCTACTGTTGCAACAGTTCGCTGACACTAAACCAAAACAATTGCTTTCAAAAACTGACAGTACAGTCCTTGAAATATAAGGACACTGTACTCTATAAGGTGTCACAGGCGAAAAATTTTCGGCAACCAAGATCCGGAGCCGGAGCCGGAGCCGGAGCCGGAGCCGGAGCCGGAGCCGGAGCCGGAACCGGAGCCGACGTTGGAGTTGAGGCAAACTCCACAGCTCTGCATAGAACATAATCTATCAACCATCAAATCCCTCAAAAATTCTCCATTTACATACGCAGACAACATTTTTAACTTACTTAAGAAGCACATTAGCACCAAAACTATCAAGTATCAATTTACAATATATATAATAGTAACAAAAATTTCTTATTTTCCATCTAGAGATAGTAATTCCATCACGTTCACATCCATCAAATTCCTTATCATCAACACTCAGAAATCCAACAGAAAACTCGTGTTGAACAAAGAACCAAAAATATTCTCCAAAACCACAATCTCATAACACAAAACAAAATCTCATAACACTCATAACACAAAACAAATTCTCATAACACTCATAACACAAAACGAAATCTCAATAACACCAAAAATAATTAAACTGATTTTAATAAGATTTTACGTAATGAGAATATCCATTTCCATTTTTAATAAACGAGACAATAGAATAATACCAATGCCATTTTTCAACAGTCAGCAGTAATAGTAGTAAAGTTCTATAAGAGTACTTTTAATACTACTTATACTATTCTTGTTCTTGATTCTCCTATATTTCGAATGTTATTCAATAGCTTAAGATATGCCTACTGCCATTATCTTGTGTTTTTACTACTACTCTAGTAGCTCCGCCATTCTCCAAAAAATACTTTATGGCACTTTAATCATGCTAATTGGGGGGCATTGCGTTGCATCTTTGCAAACTACCATTGAAATGGGGGAGGAGGGGGGAGAAATTTTTTTTCCGTTTTTTTTTTTGTTTTGGCTGCAGAGGACACATGGTGCTACTTAAAAAGTAGGGCCAGCTGATAACCGAAAGGGATGCAGCAGTGTTCATGAGATCATTCAAATGAAAAGTCTTTTATCTCCCCAAAATCTTTGATATCAGGATGGAAAAAACTCTCGTTCTCCTATCACTCTTACTAATTTTCAACATCTGCTCGTTTGTTGCAGGTATATTATTCGACAGGCTAAGTGTACTTTCAGTAAAAGTTTTTTGCACAACCTTGAGAAAAACATCTATAACAACTACTGTAAATCTGCTTATCCTACTCTTATTAGCTCTGATGGATCTGTAGCTAGCACTCCTTCTCAAAAAGATAACCTCTTTGGAGCCTATTTTTTCCATCTAATTCCACCCTAGACGATTCTGGCACCACTCCTTTTACTAATCTTCTTCTCAGGTGTCCCATGTCCCTCCCTGTGATTCCCCATAGTTAGGTGTTTAGGATAAACATACTATCTTATCTCACTGATTTATGATCTTCTGCCTTTAGGGATTACGGGAAGGCTCTGATCGGATGTGGCACGGGTAGCTACTCTCCAAGCTCCCATCCTTTGGGTTTTCACCTCTTCTTTGGTTACGCATGTGTGGCTTGCTCTTAGATAGTTCCATATCGGCACTTGTTGATGGGGTGACTTCTTCCTCATTTTATGTCAATTGTGGTGCTCGTCAAAGTTGTGTTATATTTTCAACTTTATTCTTACTTTTCATTAACGATCTTCTCAGCTGCCCTTATAACTCTGTTCACTCCTACGTCGCTAACTAAACTCTGCATTCTTCCACTCATTTCAAATCTGCTCCATCTTTTGCATATAGACTTGTTTCTCGACTTCAGCTTTCAGAGTCTATTCTTGCTGATCTTGGCTGAGATTTTCTGGTGGGACAGCCTCTACTTTGTGAAATTTAACTTTTTAAACTCTCAACTTCTTCCTCTTTCCCTTTCAATAACACTACTCAACTCTCCCAAATCTTTCGACGGCTCTAACGTCTCACCTGTAGGTAACATAAACAATCTTGATCTTAAGATAAGCAATAAATTGCCATGGAAACCTCATATCGCAACGGTTTTCTAGCATGGCCTCTAAGAAACTGAGAATTCTGTTCAGGTTGCTAATTTTTCTCTTCTGAATAAGTTACTCCAGTTAATTAAGGGGTTTATTCCGCTCTTGTATGGAGTACTGTTCTCACATTTGAGGGGTGGATGGCTCTGATTTTGGATACAGTTGAGTCTAAGGCTAAAGACTAATAAACTCTCCCCTACTTTCAAACTCCCTTGACCCTCTACCTCGGCGACTTGACGCTGGCGTATAATCTCTTTTATAAAGGTACAATGCGCGAAACCGTAGGATGCTCGGGGAGTTATCCTGCTCTCTCGTACTGCTCATCCTTCTCTTCTCTCTCATCTCTCTGCTCTCTCTCTTCTCTCATCTCTGCTCTCGTTACTCCGCCTCATCTCTCTTTCTCTCTCTCTATGCTCTCTGGATCTCTCTCAATATCTACTCTCTCTTGTCTTCTCGTCTTCTCCGTCTCTCTTCTCTCTGATCTTCATCTCTCATCTCTGCTCTCTCCGGTCCGCATCTTCTCTCCTCTCATCTAGTTACATAGTTATATATAATATTAAAAATACTAATATAGTAGTTATATTAGATATTAAATACTATCTTATAATAGTTAGTATATAACCTATATAGTAAATATATATATAAATTATATAATATATATAATTATAATATATAAATTGTTTATTTGTTTGATCTGCATTTAGTTTGACATTTAATTTTTGTTTTCAATCTAATTTTTTACAGGTATTGTTATATTTAATCAAATTCGAAAACGCAAGAGCCAAATACTTGTCTGTCACGCTATTGTCAACACGTATTTTAATATTCAAGGAGATGCATAATATAGCACGCAACACATATACTCCAATCATATATATTATATATATATATATATACTATATATAATATATTATATATATATGATATATTATATATATAGTAATATATAATAAATAAATAATATATATACTATATATAGTTTATATATATACTAATTATAATATATAGATATTTATATAGGTATATAAATATATATTAATATATATTTATTTAGTATATAAAGTATTATATAGTATTATATATATATATATCACTAATATTATAAATAAATAACTAAATATATATATATATTAAATATTATATATATATATATATAATATATAATTAATATTTTTTAATATATATTATATATATATATATTATACTATATATAGCTAATATATATATATAATATATAGTATTACTGTATAATTATATATATATATTATATAATTATAATATATAAATATAATAGTATATAATATATATATATATATATCAATTATATATAGGTATAGTATATAAGTATCAATAGTGATATATTATTATATATAATATAATATCTAATATATATATATATATATTATAAGTAATATATATATAGTATATGATAATATTAAATATATATTATATTGTTATTATAAATATATATATATATATATATATAATATATATATATATATATATATTATATATATATATGATATATAATTAATTATATATATATAAATATATAATTATATATATATATATTATCTGATTAATTTATATATTATACAGACCACTTATTCCGCTTAAGCGCGGGTATAAGTGGTACGTTGCACTTCCTCTAATACATACTTTGCCTATCATCTCCGCCCTCACCCACCTCACTCATTCCTATTCTATCTCTCGCAAACACCCTACCAATTCCTACCACCTCATACCCCTCTCTCTATACCAGCATAATTTTCACTTTTATTCCAATTCCACTCCACCTTTCTTCTTGGTCTCCACCCTTCCTCTTCTTCTATCCCCTCACGCAAATCCTTTTATTTTTTTTTCCCAAATTTCTCCTAACCACCCTCATGCTCCTCGCCTATTCCTCTCCAGATGTCCAGAACCATACTAACATCCCCACTCCGCCTTTCTCACCAAACCATTCTTCCAATCACATTTCTCTCTATCTTATTACCCTATTCCTAATCCTCCCTCTCTTTTACTAACCCCACATACCGCCTCTCAACCCTTTCATCTCAAACACCTCCAATTTCTTCTTGGCACTAGCATTCAACCCCCATGTTTCACAGCCATATAGTACCGCTGGAACACAAATTTCAAACTATACTTATCTTAAAGTTTATGTTGATGAAATCCCCTTTCGCTTAATCTCCTTACAAACCACGTCAATAGCTCTCAATCCTACTCCTACCTGTGATCTATCTTCTTCTTCCATTCCCTCACTCCTTACCCAAAGTTCCATCCTTGCTCAAATTATCTTGAAAAACCTCTTACTCTCGTCAAGCCTTAATACTACACCTCACTACTCCTAACATCGTAACCCCAGGTCCCCTCATCAAATGTTCCTCCTTCCTCAAACCACGTATCGACTTACTGTTACCTGGACATTTATCTAAGACCCTGTTTTGTCCCACACACTCTCTCTAAAACTCCATTCACCAAAACTACATGCGCACTTCTGAATTCCTTCGCCTAACAAGGGTTAAGTTATCTAATCCGCAATAGTATCATGTTCACTTTCCCATCTATCACCCCTATTCATCCCTTTCCACCCTCTCCCCTCCCTTCATCATTCCTCTGCAAACACTCTCCATAAATAAGTTGAAAAGCCACGGTGACATTACAGCATTCCCTGTTACGTCAATCCACACACCATTCCAAACATCTCACTCTCCCCTTCTAAATATTCTCACACACATTCTGCTATTCCTATAAAAGGCCTAATGCCTTTACCTAATTTACCCCCTACTCCTTGTTCCTCCAGCACCCTTCATAATTCCCTCCTCTTCAAACTCTATCACATATGCTTTCTCCAGATTCTAAAAACATCCCATACACTTTCCCTTTTCCGTTTACTATACCTTTCTCCACAATGCATTACTTCATTGTGAATACTTTGATCTACATCACACCCCCATTCCCATCCTAAATCCCTGCGTCTTGTTCTTCCCCCATTCTGTCTCATTCCTGTAAATCTCGTTACCCTCAAATTAGTATTCTCCCATTACACTTTCCCTACTGTACCTCATAAAAGACAAAATACCTTCTATAATTACCACACTCCATCCTTATCCCCTTTCCCTTTATACAAGGGAACACAAACAACCATTACCTACCAAATCCTGACTGAGAACCCTCTCCTTCCTTTACCAACAATAAAAATTTATACAACCTGGTACAGCCTTCTCTACACCCTCTGACCTACCCATCTGTAACATTCCATACTGCACACGCATCTAAGACCCGTGGACTATCTCTTTGTTCGCTTTGAGATTAACGCGACCCTAGATACATTATCTAAATACCATTTTGTATTAATCCAAATATACTCCTTCCCGTCCTCTTCACCCCCCATCCCCACACATCTTGCCAAATCCTCTCAATCTCATCCCACCCATTTCATTCATTGAATCCTCTAAAATAATTCCCCCCCTATCTTTCCTCACCCTATACCTCCCCTACCTATCCATCGTAAAGGGTACTTCAACCCTCTTCTCCTACCCCTCCTTCTCTTTCTTTTTTATTACTTCTTTCCAGAATATACTTGCTCCCTGCTTTTCAAAATTTTCTGGCACTTTTCTACACCATTCATTATTTGCAAAGTTTTCTTTCTGCCCTCTGCCACCGCCCTACTTTGACTGTCCACTCAAATAACCCCTCATAATTATTCCTTCCCAGCATTTCCCTCTCCGTATCCCCCAACCCAGTTCACATTAGACCTACTATTTTTCTATATAATTCAACCAACTCTTTCACTTCCATCACTTTCCACCATAACTCACCTTCCTTCCTTATCTCACTTGGTTCGTCCCACTTATTAAATAACTCCGCGATATCTTCTGGCCTCTTCGACAAGAATTTGCTCTTTAAATCTCTTCCACCTTCTCCTCCCATCATCCCTAATGCCGTCTCTCTCACGCCCTTCCATCATCCTCCAGTACCCTGCTCCTAACCTCGTTCCTTACAGACATGAAGTCTTCATCTAAATAATTTTCTGCCAACTTATGCTTTCTCATTTTCCGCTTTTTTTCTCATTTCTCTTAACCGTTACTCTCCCCTACTCCATAACCTAAGCAACCACCAAATAGTGAATCAGATAACCCCCTACCTGCCCCTGCTGAAATTACATTTAGCATTAGTTAATCTGCCTCTATCCTTCCCATTTATACACACATAATCCAGATAACGCCCTCCCCCCCGGTTAATCTACTCTTCCATGGTGTATACTTATGATTTCACTCTCTTGAACCAAGTATTCCCAACTATCAATCTTCTATCAACACAATAACTCTAACATACTTTCTCCATTAACATTCCTTTCCACATTACCCCAAAATGGACCATATAATTCCACCCATGCTTCTCTCTTACCCACTCCTTGCATTCAAATCTCCTAAAAACAAATTATTATCATAACCCGAAACTTTACCCAAATCATTCAACTTTCACTTCCAAAATCTTCCTCTCCTCCTCCCTTGCATCCATTTATCTGGTGCATGAACGCGCAATATAAAAACCCATCTCAATATCCCCCCCCAAATTTCGACATATATATTAACAGCCACATTATTCTTGAATTCACCTATTTGCACACTATGACCATTATCCCACACCTGTCTTTCCTCGATAACTATTCGCTACCCCTTTTTCCCTCGCCCTCACGCTCTCGTTTCACCCCCGAAATCATACCCCTTGAAAATTTTTCAAAGACCATCTCCTTCTATCCTTTCAGCTTTGTTTCTGTCAAACCTAGCACATCCAACCTTTTCTCTTCAAAATTCTACCCACTTCTTTCCCTTTTTCAGATCCTTCATTTATTCCCTCTCACACATACCAACCCACTCTGAAGTCTTAACTCTTTTCCCATCCCTATACTCTTTAGCTCTCTCTTACTCTCCTTAGTCCTGACCCTCTTATTCCACCACACTCACTTTTTTCTATGCTCCACACTTCGGATTAGGCACTGCACGTTTACCGGAGATCCACAACCGTGAGGCACTTGCCACACATACAATCAAGCTTCCAAACCCCGCTTCAAACAAATTCACACTCATAACTATAAAACTTAAATTAAAACTCATCTCAGAGTTCAATATTGAATATCGATTTAAAGGTCCCTGAATAATTTTCCTTCTGTGATTATAAACTTGATGCAATCTATTCCTATATTAGAATCAACAGGAACCTTGATGTATTCCCCTTCTGTTTTGGAGATACTCTTGTTAGAGTTCCTTGGCTTAAATTTCTTACACTTTATACTTTCTTGTTTAATATATATTCCTTGATGAAATACCCTATAACTGTCTTTAAGACACTCTTATCATTCGCAGAGTTCCCTGTTTATTCTACTACTGCTGTATTCTATCCTGGTATTTTTGCAACCCTTGTAGTTAAAATTTAATTAGAACTACTACATTTACTAAGTTACACCTGAAACTCTAGAGATCCTTGAATGGATTACTTTAAGTGAAACAAAGCAAGAAATCTCAGCAAATTCAAGAGTCCAAAAAGCACATAAGCTGGTAATTATGCCACTTCACAATTTATTTACTTATCAATCAAACATTATTACATTCAAATACAAAATTATTTAAAATCATAAAATAATTAATTTTTTCACATATATGCTGAAAAAATTTCAATTCATAAAAAGCTCTGGGGATCTTTTTAGAAGAGAGCTTGTTTTTAAAATTCTATTTTTCCTTCACTTTCGCAATATTTTCGCCCAGCTAGTTTCATTTCTAAATACTTCTATTTTAAACACGGTCTCTTATCCAACGGTATATTGGCTCGCATATATTACTGTATTAGTGTATTACTGATTACCATATTACATATATATATATAATATATATATTATATATAGTATAGTATATAATATAGGTATAATATATATATATATATATATAAATATATATATATAGTATATATATATAATTTATACAATAAGAAGTGTTTTTCGCAAGATTAGTATTAGAATCAGGATGGTTTGAAGATAAATGGAACCAATTTAAGTCTTTTAAGATATGCAGTTGCTATTGGACTCTTCTCACATGACCCAGACTAATTGCAATGTCACATGGAAAACTTGAGGAAGAGTCAATTTATGCTTAATAGGTATGCACAAGCGCTGTATATCAGGTATCCGAAGATAGACTAGAGTGAGTTGATCATTACATTTATGTTGATCAAATAGTATTCAGTGAAGAATGTGACACCATTAAAAAGATAGAAAGAAGAGCGAAACTTGATTGATTGACAGGCATTTGGTAAACTATACGTAATATTTAAAAATAATCTTTATAATTTCCTAAAAATAATTTTTTTTTTATTAATTTGTCCTATCTGTTATAACCTACGGTAGCGAGGCATGTACATTAACTGCTAGAATCATTACAAAAACTCCGACGAGTTGCGCCGCGGGGAATGGAAAGGCAAATACTCGCCAATATTAAGCGCGATCGAAAGACCCGCAAATGGAATAACGGGAGCAAACAAAAGAACGTGCAGTATTCATCGAGAGGAGTTAATAGAGCTTGAAGTGTAGATGGGCAGGTCATGTTGCTCGCTTAACAACCCTTGAATGGATTCCACGGGATAAAAAATGTCAATGAAAACACAAAAAGGAAGATGAACAGACTACATTATAAAGTATATTGGACCTAATTGGCAGCGGAAAGCTTCCGCCATCGCACTCTGTGGAAGCATATATGAAGAGGCCTTCTTCTCCCTGCATATGATAATGACTCGAATTAATTAATAATATATATATATATGATATTATATATGAAAATATAGTAAATAGTATATATAATATATATATATTATATATATATATCATTAATATATATATAATATAATATAGTATATATATTATACTTATATATATATTATATATATAGAATAATATATATATATATATGTATATATATATAATATAGTATATAGTATATATATATATAATATATTATATATAATAATTATAATATAATAATATATAATATATATATATATAATATATATTATAAATATATATAGTATCTAATAATATACTAATAGCATATATATATGACAGTACTGTGATGTCATTGTAATTTGATGAAAAGCCGCCAAACGAAGAAGAGGAAACAAACTCTCCTTTAAATATTTTCGAGCAGTAATTACCTTTTAAATTATGTTTTTTTTTTTTTTGTTCTGTTTTTTTTTTACAAGTTATATATGACAACCTCCTAACTTTTACTGATCCTTTTCATTGCTTTAATTATTATTAATTATCTGTAATATTTTATTCTTACAGATGATTGCACATTCTCTTTTCGTTTGACTTTAATTATAGTATTATATATATATATAATATTATTAAATATATATTATACGTATATATATAGTATATTAGTATATTATATAATAGATATATATATAGTTATAATATACATATATTATTATTATTTTTTATTAAATTTAATAAATTTTTTATTATATATATAGTAAGTATATATATATATCATATATACTATATATATATATATAATATATATATATATAATATATATATATATATATATAGTATAAATATATA
>JABUQX010093533.1:0-30943 GCA_015478945.1 Trachelipus rathkii | reverse complement strand
CGGTAGCCAAGCTGTTCAGTCGGGGTGGGTGCAACGTTTTCCGCATTTATCGTGAAACGGCACCGCGTTTTCGTGCGCCATACGCAAGGAAAACCACATTGACAGAAAAGAAGAAGTCGCCACATCAACGGCCGATATTGAGCGATTTGAAGAAAACTAGGCAGCTAAGCAAGAAACAGGAGGGGAGCTTGAGAAAGCAGTTACGCGATGCTATACCCGGTCAAATGCTTTGGATATGTCAAACTCCCACCAGTAGTTCTACCCCTGGTTCTAAGGGCGAAGCCACAAATCAATAAGAGAGGAAGAGAGTATATGTAGTAGACCTCGAGCGCCGAAAGTCATACTGGTGACGGAAAGAGAGGTGAATGAATTCCAGATGATCTAAGAAGCGAGAGGTTTATGAGGGTTTCAAAGATCTTAGATAGGAAGTAAGTGAGGCTATGTCGATGGTTGGAGGATCAGAGCAGCTACTTCGGAATAGGTTGGACATGTAGATAACGTGCTACCAACACTGAGGGAAAGTGTTAGTATTGAGACATAGAGAATATAGTTGAACGATGGGAGGGGGGCACATTCCCTCAAAACTCGGGGAGGGATGCCATCCGGTACCCGCCTTCCTAGCGTTCATAGATTTCAGGAGCCTATGCACCCTATCAAATATAATCACCAGTAAAGGCTTTTTGAAACAACTGAGAGGAGAAGGGAGGATGAGAATGCCAGAATCGTCAGGCTTGAGTTGGGAAAATAGGAGACCGAAGAGATTGGCCTTTTCAGTTGGGAATTAGCAACAGAACCATTAGATCGAATAAGAGGAGGAAAAGCAGATTTACAGAAGTTGTTAGAATGTTTTTGGCAAAGGCCAGAAGATTTGTCAGTGGAGAACCAAGGAAGCACTTTCGTTTGATAAAAGCCCGTTTTGCTCGTCGAAGAGTATCCCTGCAATGAATTCAAGCTGAATGAAAATTAGCAAGAGTGATAGGAGAACGAGAATTTTTCCACTCAGGATACGCAATGTCTCTAGTCGGAATGGCAGAGGAACAAACACAATCAAACCATGGATTATGAGGAAAGATTAAGTCGAAGAAGGAATGAACATGCTCATCCCCATCAACGATTAGCTCACCTTATCGGCAGAAGCAAGAAACGTAACCAAGTCAAACAGTCATTCCAATTGGTTAACGTAGAAACGATTCAAGGCCCAGGAAATCATTTGATCAAAGTGCCAGTAAACATAGGAGCAGGATGGAGCTGTTGGAGAAAGTATTAAAATTAAGAGATATAAGGTTGTGGTCAGATTTATCAATAGGAGTGAAGGTGGTATATTTATAGGGAGAAGGACTAGTGGTGAAACATAGGTCAAGTGTGTTCAAGAATTGAATGGGACGATCTGGAATGTGTGGGGGTTCTATAATTAGTTGCTCCAGAACGTTGAGAATGCTAACTGATTCGGCCTCCTCCCCACCTAAATCAGTATGAGAGGACCAACCATTCCTTTGTTTGTTGTGAAATCCCTAAATAGAGGACCCTCTGGTATTTGGATGAGGAAAGTATAACAGTCTAAATTAGAAGTAAGTAAGAATGTTCAAAGAAAGTGAAGATTTGTTCTGTTAGGGAGAACAGTACTGGAAACAAGATTATTGTAGTAGGAAGAAAGATTTTAAGCCACAGAACATCGAAGTTAGGAGGTTCGAAATGCTCCAGACGTGCTGCAGGAGTGTTTATGTTTACATAAGCACATGCTCCACCCTTCAGACGGAAATTATGAAATAAGTTATAGTCGGATATATTAAACGAGTTAGAGGATAAATTCTTAGCCATCTGGGTCTCAGACAAGAGCAAAATCTTAGGGTTAGAGTTAGAGAGGTGATATTCTACGGATGCAGAGTTAGAGTGTAAGCCACGGATGTTGGTAAAGTCAAAAGAAAGCCCGTCCCTGCGCAAATCTACCATCACACACAACCACAACAAAAAAAACAACAGACAAAAACAAACAGACAAAAGCCATTGGTGAAATCAGGTTAAAAAATTTCGCACACTAAAACCTAAATTTAAAACCGTAAATGTTAAAACGGTTAAACCGTTTTTAAAGTAATGTGAAATATGTAAAATCTAAAAAGTTTAAAACACCCATGCACTCTCACACTCTCACAAATTTACGAACAACAAAAAAAAAATTATTCCTCATAAAAGTAGAGGCAAAGTGTGTTTAAATTAAAATAATATTTAATCAAATAGGTAAGTAAAAATAAAAAAAATAGAAACACTGAAAACTTGCGTTAAAAAAGGGAAGAAAAAATATAACCTAGTACTATATTAACTACCTATTACACAATCCTAAAAACTAACTATAATCATCTAGCATAGCTAAAAAGTTTCAAAAGCAAAAATTAAAACGAATAACTTATCATTTATAAGGATGCATCCAATTTTTCAAACATTAAAACCAAATAGTTAAAAACAATTAAAACAGGAGAGTACTTAATGAACAAATACACTTATTGGGAAAAATAACTAAAACACTATGAACACTACACAACTCAATGGAGCTTCGGTAAAACACATCCTGATATATATATATATATATATATATATATATATATATATATAATATAGATATCTTTTTCTATAGTTATACTGTGTAAATATATATATATATATATATATATATATATATATATATATATATATATATATATTTGAATGAAGGTTAATTTTTATATCTTGAATAATTATTATAACACTTTCTCACTCCGTGTTTAGCGCAGGAAGTAATGTAGTACTCAAATTATAACTTTGTAAAAATTTTAATTTATGTACGTACTTATCCTAAGATTTGCACAAGCAAAATTTTAGCATAAGTCGAAATGAAACAATATATAAACCCGTCCTGTTGAGGTCTCATCAGTCAGATTAAAGCAATTATTAGGAATCAGAAGAAATAATCCCACTGAAGCTACTCTCTCCAGAACTCCTCCAAACTTCAAACACAACTTTCGGTAATGGAGGTAAGTTTATGGAAAAGGCCGCGACTTCGAATCTCTTTCGCAAGTTTTCCAAAACAAGTCGGGAAAGGGAGGTAAAACGCGTGGAACAGTCAGTGACTACTAATTCACCTAAGAAAAAGTATCTCAACAGAAGGGACTTATTGAATATCTCTACTTATGTTGAATAAAAACATCATTTCAAATATGGATTTCTAAATTAACCATCCTCTTATATAGGGTGCTTGCTCACAAAATAAGCACAAATCTTGCAAGTTATATATATATATATATATATATATATATATATATATATATATATATATATATATATATATTTTTTTCTATATATATATATATATATATATATATATATATATATATATATATATATATAAGGCCATCACCGTACTGCACCGCACCACACATAGTAACGGATGAGCTTTGCGACAAGGTTATCTCCTCAAACTTTGCACTACCCTCTGAGAATTTCATGCTTTTATGTCTGCAATCCACGACAGGGTTAATCACCTCATGGTGGTGTCAGAAGTTTGAAGCTCTATGTCGCAAAAATCTATCCCAAATTGCGGTACGAATGCTGAACCTAACGATTATATATTTAGCGATAATATATATATATATATATATATATATATATATATATATATATATATATATATATATATATATATATATATATATATATATATTATTTATATATATTTTTATTTATTTATTTTCCTTCTCCCGCCCGGCCTCGTCTTCATCTCGACTTTCTCTTTTTGACTTAAAAAATAGGTTACATCCTTTCCATGCGGTGCGGCGCCGGGCGGAAAGGGCTAGATGAGTTGCTCTATTACTGTATATATATATATATATTATATATGTATATATATATATATATCCATATATATATATATATATATACTATATATATATATATAACTTCTATATATATATATATATATATATATGGTAATGGCGCAGGAGAGTGTTACCACCAATTTATGAAATCACAGGAAATACTCTAAAGAAATAACAATGAAATATTGAAAACTAAAATCGGCGGTCTCTTTAGGAGAAAAGCTAAAAACCTCTCAAAGTTTGGCATTTTCCCATACAGTTTTCTTATATATATATGTATTTGCTCACAACATACACTTTATATATATATATATATATATATATATATATATATATATATATATATATATATATATATATATATATATATATATATATATATATATATATATATATATTAAAATCTGGGATATACTCTAAAAAATAATAATGAAGCAAAAAACAGAAATGATATAAGTCTTTAGGGAAAGAAGTTAGGAGCCTCAGGAAAGTTTAAAATTTTCCATAAGCTTCTTATAAAAATTAATATGGGCCTCTTGCTCGTTTTAGGGCCATCCTAGTTCAGGTGTTATGATAAGATTTGTTAATTCTACATAGATTTTATCTTTGTATACCTAACAAAAACATCCAACCTGAAGGCTTAGAGGGACCTGAAATGCAGGGCTGCGGTCGGAGTCAGGTCGTGGGTCGTGCAATTTTCAGGGTCGGAGTCAGAAAATTCTGTGCAAGTGGAGTCGGAGTCGAAAATTCCTGTGTAAGGGAAGTCGGACGAAAATTTATAGAACTATTATTATTATTATTGTATTGTGTGTGTGTGTGTGTGTGTGTGTGATATTGTGTGTGTGTGTATTATTATTATTATTGTATTATTATATTATAATTATAATTATTGTGTATTATTATTATTATTAGTATTATTATTATTATTATTATTATTGAAACTAAAAGTATTAACTGTTAATTAAAATGGCTGTTTTATAATAAAAATAAAAATAATTTACATTATAATTGGTTATACATTTGTTTCCGAAACTGAAATATATTTGTTTGTCATGTGTTGCGCTGCTCCTGCATCTTTATGTCTTTACTATAGATGTAGCGGATGGTGATTTTTGACTATCCGCGGATGCGGATAGTAAAAATCACTATCCGCGGATTGAGGATGAGGATTTTAGAGTCTTAGCCACAAGTACTTCATATATATATATATATATATATATATATATATATATATATATATATATATATATATATATATATATATATATATATATATATATAACAACCAATCTAACTCATATATATATATATATATATATATATAATAAATATATATATACCTTATATATATATACACCATATATATATCTATATATATAATAATAAAAATATACTATGTAGCAATAACAATATATATATATATATATATATATATATACTATAATCTATCTATATATTTATATATATATATATATTTATATAGAGATAAAAAAATATATTTATATATATATATATATATATATATATATATATATATATATATATATATATATATATATATATATATATATATATATATATATATATATAAAGGTTGAGGTTGGTAGATGCCAGGACAAGTGAAGATTTTACTGAAGGTTATAGATATACAGAGCTAGCAACTTGGTCCCTTTCAGCCTCTTGGACCAGTGTTGGGAATCTTACGCCTATGACAAGATCCTCTGGAGACACCTCTGCGTGGGTGAACAGGTTTTGAAACCTAATGAGAAAAGAAAGATGCTTTAGTTCTACTAGGGCGAAAGAACCCCTACCTGGGGTATTAACCAGAGGGACTAGCATCAGAAACAATTGCGAAAATGGTTTTCTAAAAAATGCTCTAGGTTAGAAGTTTCAGGCCCAAGAAAGAAGATGTTGGACCAACTGACAGGGCGGAAAGCCTTTCCTGGGAGTTGTTATATATACTATATATATATATCTACATTCTATATATATATATATATATATATATATATATATATATATATATATATATATATATATATATATATATATATATATATATATATATATGTGTTATAATATTGCGAGATATAGATCAACTCTTGCACCGCAAATCTACTACCTTTGCCCATTTGAAAAAGGTTGTATATAGAATAATACTTGAAATTAATAATTCTCAAATTATGTTAAAAAAAACTAAAGCTTCTGAGCCCTTTAAAGGGAGAGTTTGCTTCTCTTTTCTTCGTAAATGAGATCTGCATCGCTGAAAAAATGCTCGCCAGCTACACTTATTGAAGGACATGCTAAGTATTCCCTGCCGAGTTCTGCAAGATGTGAAAAACTTTTACAATTATCACGCCATCAAACCAATGGATCTTTATCCGATTCCAAGAGTTTTCGCTTTTGATAATCTTTGATCACTGACAGAGTGTCCTTTGACATCTCTAAACAAGACTCGTCATCGCTTCTAGAAGCCAAAAGAACGTTCATGGATTCTGCAATGGTTTCGCTAACAGATAGTAAATGTATGTGTCTGTTTCTGCAATCTTTTCCTTTTTATTGGCTGGTGAAATTTCAGGCTTTAGCAGCATTTCATCACATAGGAATACTAAATAAATTTTAACCCTTTGTGAAACACGTGGTTCAAGAAATTTGGTTTTGTATCTAGGATCCAGAAAAGTTACTATTGCAGATGCGTAATCGTTTTGCAAATTTTGAAATCTATTATCTATCTCCAGCATTAGTGTTTCTGTCACCTTTGAAAGTCCCTTACTTTAAATAGCAGCATTTAGCACAGTATTTCATCGATGCAACTATAGGAATCCCGTCTGGCAAAATAAGAATATTCTGAGATAATAGTCTTAGTTACCTCTTCAAACGGTTTATGAAGAGTATTACAATTACCTAAAATCGTATTATCATCACCTGTCAAGCCTTTCACCTTTGTGTTTGTTCGAAGCATAAAGGGAGACAGCTTCATTTATTTCTCCCATCCCCTCAAGCATGTAGACCAGTGACCAGTGAGTGAGGGTGTGTTAATTTTTGCTCTCCAATTTTAATAATTTAATTTGTTTATTTGAAAGTGAATTTAGTAAACAAATTAGTGTTGTATATCTAATTACACTACTGTTGTGTATATAACTATAGTCATTAACAATTGTTACATTAATTTTGTGATAATTTAAATTTGATAGCCTAACCTTAGGCTAACATGGGTAAGAGATTTACTGTTTTCTGTGTCTGGGTTTATTTGGATTCTTAAATAGACTTTCTGTATTTAAATACAGTCTTTATTAATTGTTACTTTAATTTAGTGATAATTAAAATTAAATTAGGTTTTCCAGTCACAGACTACAGTTAAGCCTACCTTATAACTTTTATATATCCCTGGCCTAGGCTAAGCTAAATTTAGGCTTGTTTAAATTTTTAACCTATTTTAAAGAGATTAGTTTATTTCTTTTTAGGCTTTAGTGATATTTAAACTGTAGTTGGTAAAATAATAGGTACAGATTAATAGGTTAGTAAGCTAATAATAATTTTAAGTATGTATGCTCTGTGTATTAACTGTGGAACCCAACGAGAGGTGAATATATATTGGATGGCTGCCCCTGTTTGTGTTTAGATGCAGAGAATGTGTTTTAAGGAAGGAGATTGCAAGACTAAGTGAAGATATGCATGGAGAAGAAATATTTGAGTTGAGAAAGGAGGAAGTGTTAGGAAAAGGTTAGTAAGGGATGTCGGGCAGGGAGGCAGGACCTAAGGGTAGACAGAGACAGTGATTCCACCTAGGCAGGAAGATGAGAGGTAGTAGTTAATAATAGGTCTGCAGAGGGAATATAGAGTTACAGGAATTAGAAATAATAATTTAAAGATGAGGATCTCGAAAGTCAGTGCCTAACATGACCTGCAGTAGCAGTTTGGCTGTCTTCCAGATAGGGAGGGATCAGAGAGTGCCAATAGTAATGTTGAGTTTTCTGAAGGAAGACTGAAAATTGGTAATTGGAGACTCTATGACACGATACCTAGACAGGACTTAAAAGAATAAAAAGAAACAATTGAGAGTATGTGTTATCCGGGTGCCAGAGTGAGTGATATCATGGATAGGATAGTAGAGAGATTGAGTCTACAAATGTTGTTTCAGATGTGATTTTTGCATGTGGGTACAAATGATATGGGACATAGAAGGTCAGAAGAATTAATAGTAGATTATAGGAGATTGATTCAGAAGATGAAAGCTGGTGGAAGAAGGTGCATGATTTCTGGTTTTACATAGGTTAGGTGCAGGTCAGGAATGGGGAGTAGGGCTTTAGGTGTAAATGAAAGGGGTTAGGAAATTATGTTTTCAGAAAATATTAGGTTTTGGATTTGTGGAGATTTCTGGATAAAGATCTTTTGCAGCAGATGGAGTTCACTTGAGTCATAAAGGTGTTGAGTTTTTCAGTACCAGTTTGGAGGCTTGTTTAGCAACTAGGTTAAGTTGGGGGTGGTGGGCTAAATCTAGATACAAATAATAGCAATAGTAACTATAATAGTGGGAGATAAATAAAGCTAGTGTTATTTACAGGTTCAAATAAAGATGATGATAATAAAAATAACAACATTTGACTATCAAATGTTTTTACACAAACCATAGCCTTAGAAATAAAAAGATGAGCTGATTAGTTATACCATAAATGAGATCTAGACATTATTTGCATAGCTGTGAGGCATGGGTTAATGAAAAATTATATGGAGACTCCTTTCCAGGAATATAAAATAGACGGATATTCACTTTATTTATACCAGCGTAGGGGAAAGAAAGGTGGTGGTGTGGCGCTTTATGTTAAAGCAATATTCAATCTGTGTATGACTGACTTTAAAATGAATCATGATATTGAATCGGTGTGGGGTCGATATTCTTATATACAATAAATCATTTTAGAATAGGGCATTTTATAGACCTCCTGTCCAGAGTTAAAGAATTAGACGTGGAAATTGTGAAATAAATAGAGAGAACATGCCACAATAAAGAAAAGGTATAAGAGTCATAATGGGTGATTTTAATTTTTCGGGCATTCATTCATTGGGGTTCCTTGTCTAATATGGACCATAGTAGTTCTGCATTCATAATTGTATACTAGATAACTTTTGACACAGATGGTCCAAGAACCCACAAGATACGATGCACTACTAGACTTAATATTAACTAACGATGAAAGTATGGTGGATTAGGTTGAGTTGAGAAAATTTAGGAATTCATGACCATAATATAAAATTAGATTTAACATGAATGTGATATCTTGGCCAAAATTGCAAGTTAATAAAAAAATATTTTAGATTTCAGAAATGGCTATTTTACCAAATTTCAAGACATGCTTAGTATAATTGATTGGGATAATGATTTTACAGACCAAAAATGTTTTATCATATGGGAACATTTATAAGCAAATTTTAACGAATATTCAGTCAGTATGTTTTAAAGGTAAACCCATTGTGGCGAACAGAAAACCTGTTTGGTGGAATAGGGATATAGAGAAAATCAATGAAAAGCATAGATGTATTAAAATACTCAAGGGTAGTAATAGGGAGGATGACTTAGAAAATTAGAGTAAAAATAGAAATGAACAACTAATGAATAAGAAAATGAAGAAATTACCGTAATTTACCAAGGAATAGTAGTAATGAGGACCTGAAGAAGTTTTTTTAGCTTTTATAGAGTTTAAAAATCAGATAGGACAATTGGTCCAAATAAAATTGATGAAAATTTAGTGAGTTCAGATAAGAAAATGGTCAACATTTTTCAATGCTTATTTAGCTTCAGTGTTTATTGAGGAAAGATTAGATAATAGTTTGGAGACTAATAGTTCTTGTATGCATGTAACAAATAGACTTACAGAATTTGAATTTGATGTAAAGATATGAAACGTTTATTAGATCCTTATTGACCCAAGTAAAGCTGCAGGCGGATGGTATATATGGTAGGATACTGAAGAGGAACTAATTACCAGCATTGCAAGAAGGCACTCTGTACTGATTTTTAAGCGATCTAACATTTGGTGAGGTACCAGATGACTGGAAAATGGCATATGTTGTGCCTATTTATAAGAAAGGTAGTAAGGAAGATTTGAGAAATTATAGGCCAGTTAGCTTAACATCTCTGGTTGTAAAGGTTCTGGAAAAGTTAATGAAAGGTCATATAGAGAAATATTTAGAAGATAACAAAGTATTGTATGACTCCCAGCACGGTTTCAGAAAGGGTAGATCATGTCAGACAAACCTTTTAGAATTTATGGAATACATTACTGACTGCATCGACCGAGGAGATCCAGTTGATATTGTATATTTAGACTTTAGAAGCTTTTGATAAGGTTCCCCACATAAGGCTGATGAAAAAGTTATTGCAATGTGGTATAGGTGGAGTGGTACATGGTTGGATTAAAGAGTGGTTGCGAAATAGAAAACGGTCTTCATAAATGGGAATAAATCATCATGGGAAATAGTGAAGAGTGGTGTCCCACAGGGTTCAGTGCTGGGGCCACTATTGTTCCTCATATATATAAATGATTTAGACCAGGGACTTAAATGCAAGGTTTCTAAGTTTGCAGATGATACTAAAGTGGCCTCAGTTAGGAATGATGAAGGATGAATAAGATTCAAAATGATCTTGATAAACTTCTTGGGTACTGGGCAGATAAGTGGCAAATAATTTTAATAGTAAAGTGTAAGGTTCTTCCTTCACCTAGGTTACTCAAATAAGTTTTAACTACGATATGAATAGGATTGGCTTGAGTCTGTGGATAAGAAAAGATTTAGGTGTGATTTTAGCAATAATTTAGAGCTAATCAGTTTTTGGAAGCTAGAAATAAAGCTAATAAGATGCTGGGCATAATAAATCGCAATGTTGTTTACAAGAGCAAGAGTAATAAGTAAACTGTATAATAGCATGTTGAGCCAGTAATAAAGTGACTGCTTTTCCAGTTTAGGGCCCCATAATTTAAAGAAAGGGCTCAGATATGCTAGAGTGCAACGTAGAGCAACAAGGATGATTTCTGGGACTTGAGGGTAAGAGCTATGAGGAGGCTGAAGGAGTTAGGAATGTTTTCTGTAGAAGGCGATTTCTCAGAGGGAACATAATATAAGTCTACAAAATATTTACATCTATTGATAATAGAGACCAATAAATTTTCATAGTAGAACATGGACAGGTGACCAGGGTGCAGCATAAGAAGAAAATTAAGAAGAAAGCATGCCATCTTGATATAAGAAAGCATGCATTCAGTAATAGGGTTAAATTTTGGAATAGTCTGCCAGAGGAGGTGTTGTTGAGTGTGACTCGATTGCAACATTTAAGAAAGGGTTAGATTCGTTTATGGATGGGTTGGGTATCATATAATATATTGACGAAGCCAAATTGGCGGGTTTTTAGTTATAGTAGTTATTAATGTTAGATGGCATGTGTGACCATGCTTAGTTATTAATGCATGTGGATGGTTTTTGAATTTATCTATGTATATATCATTAGTTTTAACTAAGCCAAATTGGTGGATTTGTAGTTACAACAAATTGTTGACAAACCCCTAGGGTGCTTTGTGGATCTGCATGAGCATGTTTGGGTAGTGGGTTGACTGGGACAGTCTCGATAGGCCCATGTGTTTACTGTCTCTATATTCTTAATGTCTTAATGTCTTAATGTACCAACTATTCCAACGAGTCTGAACATCTTGCGTTACAGAAAGTTGAGGAACATTTAGTCAATAATTAACAAATGGATACTACTCACTCTCTCATAAAAAAATCATACAGATGCGATGATATACGGATGCGGTAGAGAAAATTTATGCGGATGCGGATACTCCTGCACACCTTTAGTACGGTACTTTACCGTACAGCATTTGGAGATTAGATTCATTGGAAAAGTGGTATATTTTTATTCTCAAAAGCAAGCGAAAAAAAATAGTTGAAACAAAAATGTTTTATTGTAACTTTGCAAGCACTAAGCTGAGTCAGAGTCAAAATTTTGAATTTGACTGAGTCGAGTCAGGAGTCGAAAATTTTGTTTAAGTGGAGTCGGAGTCAGGTCAGAAATTTTTGTTTAAAAGTGGAGTCAGGTCAGGTCGGGTCGAAAATCAAATTTGAATTTAAGGAGTCGGAGTCAGAAAATTTCTCCGATTTTTAGATATTAAATAAGAACTTTTAACATTTTAATGTTTTAGTGAAAATTATAAGTGAAATAAATTGTTTGTAGAAAGTTTTAACCAAGTGTTGATGTATTAAATAAAAATAAACTATTGTTGATTGTTTATTATAATACTGGGTTAATTATAATATATATATATATATATATATATATATATATATATATATATATATTGATAAATGTAAATATATATATATATATATATATATATATATATATATATATATAAATATATATATATATATATATATATATATATATATATATATATATATATATATATATATATATATAAAATATATATACATATATATATATATATATATATATATGTTTATATATATATATATATGTATATATATATATATATATATATATATATATGTATATAATGTATATATATATATATATATATATATATATATATATATATATATATATATATATATATATATATATATATATATATATATATATATATATATATATATATATATATATATATATATATATATACTATATACTATATATATATATATATTTGAGTTCATGTATAGGACCGACCACGGCCCACAGAGAATCGGTCACACTGGGTTGAATAATTAACTCCATGGGTGGGTCCTGCCTCTTACATATTTTAGAAGTCAAAGAAAATTTGGATGTCGAAATGAATATTCAGTCAAAAATAAATACAAAAGCTTAATAAAACGATGTCCTTACATTATAAACAGTCTTAATATTACATAACAAAATCATATATTGTAAAGAATACTCAATTCTTGAAGATAAGAGAAATTAGAGTTTCTGTTAAAGTGGGAGATTTAAGATAAGATATGGATGGGATAAAATTTTAAAAGATGTTATGGAACATAAAGTAGGAAAATGACGACGGCGAATGGAGTTCATTTGGGGACAATCAATGAAGATATGGTGAGCCGATTGCGGAGTACGGAGATGGCAAAGTTTGCAGATGGGAAAAGGGTCCCGTGACATGTAGTGGCTGTGAATGATATTGGTGTGGCCAGTACTTAGGGGTGCAAACGCTTTCGTTGGGGAGAGGAAGTCCACTCACCAGTGTTCGACTTTATATTTTTAATTTTCGCCCCTCGCTAATCACTCGTCCAGCACTCTTGCCAATAGACCGAAAGCCCTGTTGGAGAGCAGGCTAATAAGCAGTTGATGGGAGGAGACCTTTCCGAATGACATCCGGGAGGTGCCTAGAACAGCTCCGAAAAGAAAAGGCGGCCATTTTAGCCTCTCTGTCAGCGATTTGTTAAGTTTCATAAAGTCGATTTTGTGTACATTTTATTATGTCTTAAATGAGATTTGTTTTCATTTTCAAAATTATTTTATCTTGCAGTTAAATTATTTTTTCATTAGATATTTATTGAGTTAAATAAAAACCAAAACAATACCATGGACTAGATACACGGCAGGCTGGCGTGTATGCATGGCAGACCGCTCGCTGAAGCGATCGCTCCAAATGAGCGCTGGCGCGACCGGTGCCGTGTAACAACTTACTCGCGCGCAGCGCGATTAAGTTGTATATGTATATAATGTAAATATAACTATATGAATTAACGTGCTATAGATTAAACTTTATTACATATCTTTTTAATTTAATGGGAAATTTGAGAAAATTCGTAAAAAATCCCTCAAATTAAATAATTCTCAGATAGCATTACCAACCATTCCGATTCTAATTTTTTACTGCTAATTTTATATTCACATTGTAATAAGAAATGAAGTTAATATGTTTGTTCTGTGACCTATTTCTCTAGTCTATCAAGATTTGTCTTAAAAAAATTGCAATATTATAAGAGTCTGCCTTTTATGTGATATTTATTCCCTAATTTTATCTTGTAACATTGTCTTTCTCTTATAAAAACTAAAAAAGATTGATATCGTATTATTTCTTTGTCAGCTTACGATTTTCATTTATTTGCAAGAGCTTGGCTAAATTGAGATGTGTAACAATTTTTAAGCAAACTATTTAATGATGAACACCTTTTATACTGTGATTTTAATAATAATAACTTAAAATTTTCTTAATTCCTTTGCAGCAAAAAATATTATAATATACCATATAAAGATATAATAGTTAATATTTTCGAATATTAGCTTCAAATATTTACAATTTCTTTATAAAATTAAATACAAGGTAGTATAATTTTCATTTTTCATTTTCGTTAAGTATGTATCATGATAATGTAATATTTTATATTTTTTGCAACCATTATTAAATCAACTTAAAGCATTTTCCAATTCTTGTGAAAAATAGGTATGTAGATAATGAGTTTTACTTTGCCATATTAGTAAATAATGGACAAAGTAAAACACATTAAATATTGTATTTAGCTTTCATAAGAATTTGAAAAAGCTTAAAGCTAATTATAAATAATGGTGGCAAAGTTAAAAAATATTGTATTATGGTGATATAAAAAATTAAATCAAAATGATATAGAAAATTATATGAAAAGACTTAGATTGAAATGTTAATTAATCAACTGATGATGTAAAATTTTCGCTTCTGAGGGGACCCCGGGTAGATTGAAAAATTTATATCAATTTGGCATATTTTTTTTTCCTGTGATAAGTATACCAAAATTATGGGAAAAAAATATATAAACTATATTTTCATTTGACGCCACTCTATATCGTACAGGATGTTTACCAACTTTCGAATATATCGATAGTAGTATCAATGTTAGTTTAGATATATTTTCCGATATTTTTCCTACCCACTTCCCCATCAAGACATCGGCACATTCCGGGATGAATGTCTAGTTTCATGAAGTTTGAATTGAGTTTTTAATAGTTTAACTGTATCTTTAATCAGTAAATTTGCCTTCCCTGTACTCTATTTTGGGCTTTCGATAGCATAAATACATTTCAAGCTTGTAATGTGAATAACAGCTAGATGCCTGACTACTGACACAAACTGCACAATTATAGAAGTTTTATTTTAATAGTACAGTATATTGATAAAAAAGTGTTAATAATCCTTACCTCTTTACAAGTCCCTTCTTTGAATTTGTGACTATGTTTGCCGGGTTATTTAATTTCGAGGCTGCGTGGTCGAGGTCGCGGGGGGAGGGGTGGGCGTAGAGGTGGGTTTACTATTGACTTTGCCAATGTCCGCGGCTTACGTGCTAATTTCCTCTCTTCCTTACATTTTACTTCTGTCTGAGACCCAGCTAGCCAGGGATTCCTTCTCTAATAGCCTAAATATCTCCAACTATAACATTTTTCAATTTCCGACTCAATGGTAGGGTCTACGCCTATATAAACATAAACACTCCTGTAACAAGTCTCGAAAATCTTGAATCTCTTAATATCGACGTTCTTTGGCTTAAAATCTGTTTTCCTCCTACTACCATTGTCTTGAGTTTCTGATACTGTTCTCCCCGTGGAGCAGATTTTCCAGCTCTTCTTGAATATCTTACAACTTCTCACGAGACTGTCACTTCAGATTCAAATGCTGAGGTCCTCTATTTAGGAGAAATCAACGTACACCACATTGAGTGGTTTGGTTCCTCTCGTACTGATACAGGTGAGAAGGAAGCCGAAACATTCAGTATTCTCAACGATCTGCAACAGTTGATTAGGGCACCAACGCATTTTCCGGATCTCCCTAACCTATTCTTAAAAATGCTTGACTTATTAGGCTTCACCCTACTCTTTTTCTTTATTATTACTTCGTTTTCCCTCTTATTGACCAGTAACTCTGGCCACAATCTTATAGCTCTTAGTATAACACTTTATCTCCAGCAGCTCCACCCTGCCCTAAACGAACTTTCTAACATTTTAATCGGGCTAATTGGGGAGCATTGCGTCGCTTCTTTGTTAACTACCGTTGCAATGAATCCTGATTTCGCTCGGAGGACGCCTTGGTGTCTGCTGAAAAGGTATTGGTTCATTCATCTTCAACTATATCATTTTCTCCTAAAATCCATGGTTCGATGGCTCTGTTCCTCTTGCTGTTCAGGAGGCGGACAATCGGTATCGGGCGTGAAAAACTCTCGTTCTCTTTCCCGCTTTTTAAAATTTTTCATTCTACCCGGATCGTTTCGGGATATTTATTTGACAGTTTAAGCTAAAACGAATGCGTTCGACTTTTTGGTTCTTCTACTATAAAAATTTCTGGCTCTTGCCAAAGGTGTTTTAATAATTCTTTAAAACCTGCTTTTACACCTGTTTATTCTTCAGATGGTTCTTATTTTAACCTCTTTCTGAAAAGGATTTAATTCCAGCGGCCCCGTTTACGATTTGGCCCTCCCTACTCCGTCTTTATCAGTTGTCCATGTTTCTAGCTCTCATTACCCATCGGTCGTGTGGCATGGGATCTGAGTTATATGAATCAGGAGGGCATCGCTCTCAGTGGCATTCTCTGTATTTTTGAAGGAGCGTTCTTCTGAACTAGTGCTTGCTCGTCCATCTACTCTTAAAGGTTAAATAAGTAGTACTTTTCCTCAGTGCTTGAGAGGCGTGTAGGATCATCAGGACAAGAAAAAAAGGTAATGTTGTCAGATCAGTTTGGCTGTAGCCCTATCCAACTCTTGCATGTATTCTGTTTAAGATCTTTGAAACTCTCTTAACTCTTAAAATTTCCTAACTTACTGATTTATGGTCTTTCTGACTTAGGGACTATGGGAGTCTTGTGTGGATGGGCTTGATATATCGAAGGCTTGTGACCGGTTATGGATTTACACACAACAACACTCACACACACACACATATATATAAATATATATATATAATATTATAATAATATATATATATATAATATAATATATATATATATATATAATATATATACTATATATATATATATAATATATATATTTCTTTCTTTCTTTCTTTCTTTATCCTACATCTTCTTCCCAAGACTGGGAGTAAGGTTGCGGTTACAAGCATCGGAAAAGAAAGCAGTGGAGAATATGACAAATGTCGAAAAGAAAGCCCAGCCTTACGGCCGCCCTCTGTACATTAATTAGTGAAAATCCACCTAGAGCTTCATGGGACGCGACGGGCCCTCACTTGGTAAATCGTCAATGTAGGGTTCATCCCTGGCCCAGGTGGGCACAACCATGCCCTCATACAAAACCCGCCATTCTCTCTATCATGCACCTTTATTCTCCTTGCAACTCACATTTCTCTCCTTCCAGACATTCGTTCACGACTCGATCACTTTCTCTTTCGGTCTCCAGCGGTCGGGTTTCCAAACAATCACACTATACATCGCTTAAAAACTGACTATATTCATCCTTTCCACATGACGAAACAATCTCAAAATATTTCATTTATTCTCTCATTTACCTTTTTCAAACACACAACTCTCTAATACGTTATCCTCATTTTATTAATTCTTTCACACCTTATATGACTCCTAACATTGTTCATCTGAACACATTGAACTTTAGATCTATACTTCTTATCCAGACCATAGTCTCTACATTAACACAGGTAACAAATACCCTCATGTAAGACCTAGCGCACTCAAGACTTACGTCCTTTACATTACCAACGATTTAATTGCAAACAAGCAACCTTCCTGCCATTCCACAACCTTTCCTACTACACTCTGCATCATCGTTCCTTCTCATCCAACACTACCCTAAATATTTATACTCAGAACACTTGCTCCAGCTGCTCCATCTAACATAACTAACACTGAGGACTGTCCTCACTCACAACCATAACTTACATTTCTACGTTTTTACTTTCAAAAAATACCTGCCTTTTACATCCCTGCCATCTTCACCAATCACTCTCAACTCTCTCGATTTCGCCCACAAAACCATCATCCGCATATATAGGTAGGGCACCCCACTCATCTCCTTCTCCATCATTCTAACACATTTCCTGCCATCCCCACTCGAATTCTTTCATAACCCCACCATATACAAATTGAATAACCAAGGCGACATAACACAACCCTCTCACTCGCTATTAATCCTAAACCAATCCCATTGACACCTTTAATCTTACCTTTATCTTATATATATATATTATATTATATTATAATATATATATTATATATATATAATATATATATATATATATTTATATATATTTATATATATATTATATATATTTATATATATCTCTTATATATATATATATATTATACGGTATATAAATTATTTTTTTGTTTTCACTTATTTATACACAATTTAAATTTATTATTTTATAAAACATATTAATTATACACAATTTAGTTACAAAATTTGTAGTTTCTAACCCTTAATGACTCCTCTAGCTTTCGGCTTGGCACTATCGTTGACCTTTCAGGGAACGTCATGAGGTCAAAGTTATTTCATTGTTTTTTTGTCTCAGTTTTTATGACGGTTGTTCTCATTTGGCTGAAATTTAGCTCTTCCAGTTTATTTAGCTTATATCACGCCATGCATTTGATACTTTTAGGACTTCATTATAGTGTCATTATGATAATGGTGCTCGATCTCTGTTTGATGTGTTTGTGTTCTTAATTGCATATGACTCATAAAATTTACGGAATTTGTGGTTGTTTATTGTTTTTATTACTTTATTATTACTGGTTTCAATCATGTGACCTTCTTTAAGTTGATGTGCTAATAGTGGTGAATTGTTGTTGTATAAAAAAACTCCTTTTAACGTGGGGTAATTCGTCTTCTTATGTCTATTGTTTCACCAAAATATTAATTATTACATGATTTGCAAGGTATTGAGTAAATTGCTGTTATTGTTGTTGTCTAGTTTGGGTTTTAGTAGCCTTTTAAGGGTATTGTCATTTTTAGTTACTATTTCTAAATTCAATGTTCTGTAATTAATATCTGTATTTACTGTTAATGTATATTTGTAATTATTAAATTGTTTGTTGTTGTTTACATTATTTTCCTTACTAAATATTTTTTTGGCTTTTCCTATGCTTTGGTGCATTATGTTTTTGGGGTAATTTAATTTACTAAAAGTTTTTATGATATCGTTAATTTCTGTTTATATGGTTAGATCGCTGCAGATACGTTAAGCACGCAGTATTAATGTTACAATTAGGCCTTTTTTATGTGTAATTTATGTCTAGAATACCAACGAATGTATTTTGGACTATGAGTTGGTTTTTATAAACGGAGAAAATAATGTTGGTGGGGTTTTTCCAATTAATTACCATGTCTAGAAAGGGGATAGTTTTATTATTGGAATATTCTATTGTGAATTTGATAGTGGGTACTAAATTATTGATGTAATTATGGAATTTATCAATGTTTAAAGTATTTGGATAAATGAACAAAATATCGCCAACGTAGCGTAGCCATGTACAGTTCCTATATTCTGGATATTTATAAATGTATTTTTGTTCAAGTAGTTCCAGGAATAGGCAGATGATAATAGGTGATAGTGGGGATCCCATACCGAGTCCTGATTTCTGTGTAAAGTATTGATTGTTGAAAGTAAAGTGGGCATTTTGGGTTACTAATTTGATCAGTTGTTTTAGGTTAGTGTATGGTTAGATTAAAGGTTATTTGCTTGGTGTGAACGTGATCTTCCAATAAGTTGAGGGTTTCATCGAATCAATACTTTACACAGAAATCAGGACTCGTAATTGGATCCCCACTATCACCTATTATTAATCAGCTGCCTATTCCTGGAACTACTTAGGCAAAAATATATTTATAAATATCCAGAATATAGGAACTGTACAAGGCTACGCTACGTTGAGGATATTATGTTCATTTATATAAAATAAATTTATCCAAATCCATTTATCCAAAAGGTGAAACATAGACATAGAAAGACGAATTTACCAACATCAATACGACATACGCACACCCAACAATAATTCACCACTATTAGCACATCAATTTAAAGAAGGTCACATGAATGAAACCAGTAATAATAAAATAATAAAGACAATAAACAACCACAAATTCCATAAATTTTATGAGTATATGCAATTAAGACCCCAAACAACATCAACAGAGATCGAGGCAACCATTACATAGATGACACTATTAATAAAGTCCTAAAATTATCAATGTCATGTCGTGATATACTAAATAAACTGGAAGGTGCTAAAATTTCAGCAAATGAGAACCAACTGTCATAAAAACTAAAGACAGAAAGAAACTAATGAAAAACTTTACCCTCCTGACGTTCCTTGAAAGAGGTTGGACGATATAGCCAACGAAAGCTAGGAGAAATCATGAAATTTTCTAACTAAATTGTGTATAATTTTAATATTGTAATAAAATAATAAATTAAATTGTGTATATATAAGTGAAAAATATAGGGATAATAATTTAAATACATAAAAAAAGGAGAGAACTAAATAGCGTTATTACTTTACATTAATATACGATATATATATATATATATATATATATATATATATATATATATATATATATATATATTTTTATTATATATTATATATATATTATTATATTATTTATATTATATATATTATATTTTATTATATTATATTATATATATATAATTAATATATATATTAAATATATATATATATATATTATATATATATAGGCACTATCATTTAAAAATTTTTATAAAGTGATAATATCGACAATCGCAGAACTCTGCTCTGCAGCCCAGCAGTGTCACTCACGTGTTGCTAAAACTATAGAAAGATCCGAAAGTAGTGATGGGGGAAGTTCGTCGCTAGCAAGGGTCGAAGATTGATTCCCGTTTCAGGGAATAATTCTGGTCGGAAAACGATTAGTGTAAGGAATCGTTTTTTCTTTACGCACTCCGACTCTGGCTCCGACTCGGCTCCGACTCCGACTCTGCTCCGACTCCGATCCGGTTCGATTCACCCGCAAAGGCGATCTGTTCCGTCCATTCCGCCTCCGAGTCTGACTCCCTGTATATATATATATATATATTATATATATATATATATATATATATATATATTATGATATATTATATATATATATATATATATTTATATATATATATATTATATATATATATATATTAGGTGAAATGATTTTTCGCCTCCGCCTCCGGCTCCGGCTCCGGGTCCGGCTAGCTATGGCTCCGATATATATTTACATAGGTTAAGTTATCGTTGGGTAAAATTTGAGGAGGATATAGATGAAGAGGTAGTCGTTGTATACGAAGTTCGTCCCACTGGGTCCCGAAGGGGACCCCACCCCATTAAAAAATCAAAGGTTGTAATAGGTGAATTTGGTGGAGGATTCGAGTTGAGTTTCTAGAAGGTTAGTTTGGATTCTGAGGAGTTTGCTACGTCACGTGCTGGAGCGGTGGCGGAGCCGAGTTTAACTAAAAGTCGTATAACAACATATTGGTGTGATTTATATGGGCTTATGAGGTCGTAGAGTTCGAATATAATGATTATACAGTCATTAGGGTGTCTGGATCCACAGAGGGGGATTCCACCCCAAACATTAAATATGTACGTAGAAAGCTGAAATCGTATACACTATCTATAAAGCTATCTTGATGAAACCGTGTTAAATGACCGCGGGACCCATTGGGAGAACCGGCAAACAATCTGACATATTGATATAGAACAAAGAACTTAATATACAGCTCCTACGATGTATCATAGGTGTAAGCGATGTAAAATGACCGATGGACCCCTTTTGGGGGACCGGCCCCCAAATCTGAAATATTAACGTAGAGTGATGAAACTCGGTATACAACCTTCTGAGGATGTATCTCAGATGTAGCCGGGTGTAAAATGATGCGGGTGCCCGCACGATGGTAATGGCCCCAAATCTGAATATTTACATAGAACAACGAAATTGGTATACAGCCTTCTCAGGATGTATATTAGGTGTAACCGATGTAAAATGACCGATGGTAACCTTAGGGCTACTTTTTTGATATGCCGTCTATAAATAGAACGATGAAATCGTATATAATTTCATATATAGGTACTCACATCATATATGGTTAAATAGCCCACATACCAAAGGGGGGTCACCAGCCCCCAAACCTGGAATATTGACATAGAGATAGAAACTCGGTTACTTTTTTATGATGTATATCGATATCAGAAATGAAAAAAAATTTAAAAAATAGAAAATTATGAAAATAAAATATTTATTATATTAAAGAAATTTTAAATATTTCCAATTTTTTAAAAAAATTTTTTTTAAACTAAAAAAAAATAATTAAACATTTTTTATTCGTTTTAAGTTTATAACTTAAAAAATATACGTTTTTTTATATAAATCAAACCAGACTGTGGAGGCGCTGGAGGCTCTGGAGGCTCTGGAGCTCCCGCCTCCTCTTCTCCCTCACGCCCTCCCCATTATGATCTTTGATTCAATGTCATTTTTTGTATAACATAACACAAAATTTTATATGTATTTTTGTTTTACATGCTTAAAGTTTGTTTTTTAATAATTTTACGCTTTTCATATTATATAACTTAAATGAATATTTCCGCATCAGCTTAGTATCTGATTGTTCTGTTGTCAATTGTTTTCTCTTTACATGTTTGTTAAAATATAACTTTGTTATCTGTTAGAGTTTATTCGATCGTAAGGTGTATGTTAGGTTTGGTCATTGTACATTATATTTCGTAGTTCATTTAAGACTATGTTTGCTTTATTAATGTGAACTTTGTTACGTTAGTAATATATTCTTTGTCAGGATGACAATTACACCAGGTAATGATAAATTTTTGTTAAATTTACTATGTTAATGTGAAAATATCAGTGATATGTTAGAAAAAGGGTGAATAGGGTGTGTTAGAATTGTCATTGTACATTATATTCTGTTCAGTTGATGCTATGTTTGCCTTTATTGATGTGAAACTTTGTTACGTTAGCCTGCATTCGTTTGGTAAGTATGATAATTACACAAGATTGTGATAAATTTTTTGTTAATGTTACTATGTTATCGTAAAATATCAGTGAATCTTTGGTTGAGAAAGTGTAAAGTAGGTTCGTCTCTGTGCCCATGTTAGTCACTTTACTGTCTGTTAAGTATGGACTTTGTTTAATGTTAGTGTTTTTATTCATGTTTAAAATGTGTTAGGTCTGTGAGTGTACGTTAATTCGTAGTTCAGGTAATGCTATGTTGCTTTATTAATGTGAAAACTTTGTTTACGTTAGCATATTAATTCAGGATTACAATAGTTAGGACAGGTTATGATAAATTTTTGATAATATTAAAACTCAATATTAAATATCAGGGTTGGGACGGGTAGGGGAGGGAGGGGTGGTTTGGTTTACTGTCTGATTTACTGTTTTAGGGGTTGTAAAAATACAAGTTTTTAACAAATCAGTAGCACGCTGTGTTTGTTTTATTTATTTTATTTATTTATTAAGCTTTTTGTTATAAAGATTTTTGTTTTAAAATATTTTTATTTTTTTTTAATTTTATTTCTTTAAAGAAAAAACTTTTTGTTTTTATAAAACTTTTGTTTATTCCGTTAAAACTTTTTTTTTTAAAAAACTTTTTTTTTAACTTAACTTTTTTTAAGCTTTTTTTAACTTTTTTTTAAAAACTGTTTTTTATTTTCTTCATTGGATTTTTTAATTTATTATTTCTTTACTATTTTTTGTTTTTTTTTCTAAAATATTTCGATTTCATGTTTATACGTAAAAAATTGTTTTCAGTTTTTAAATGATTTCAAACGAACAATTCACGGATCAGTAAATCAAACCATCCATCCCTCCCCCTCCCCGTCAACCCGGATCATTGAGCTATTGGATTCTATTGTTCAGTATTTTGATCGGTTATTTGGGGTCACATAGCATGAAAATAAGTTTTTTCATATAATCTCGAATATATTTGAGTACAGTTTCTATCAATAAGCTAACATAAATCAACATGAATGCAGAATATAATGTAAAACATCAAACCTAAAATACCTTAAACAGCGGGAATAAACAGTCAACATTAACAAAGAACACTGATTAATATCAGTAAAGTAATATCGTCCAATGTGAACATTGAACACTTTTTCAAACATATCTCTAACATTAACGTTATTTTACATTAAAAAAGTAACATTGAAAAAAAATTTATCATAGCTAACTAATTATCATACTGACCAGGAAAATATGCTAACGTAACAAAGTTTTGCCTCAATAAGTACATATCATAGCAGAACTAGAATATAATGTATTAGAACAAACTACTCCTTATGTACCAATAACAGTCAACATTAACAAAGTAACATACTTAACAACAGGAAAGTTATCGCAGCATACAGAACGTACCCAGTTCACACATTTTTTCAAACATATCTCTAACGTTTCAATGTTATTTTTTACACTAACATACTAACAATCAAAATTTATGCCATTACCTTAACTAATTGTCATACTGACCACGAAAATACGCTATTGCACAAAGATTTCACATCAATAAAGCTAAATTATTCTGTCCTAAGAATATAATGTGCACCAGCAATCCTAACACAGTTAAAAACGAATAAACAGTTAACAATTAACAAAGTTTTCATACTTAACAACAGTAAAGTAACTACATTGCTACAGAAACGTACCCTAACTTCATACAATCTTTCTTATCATAACTAATCTCTGACAATATCCCTGTTATTTTACTTACAGAGTAAATTTAACAATAATATCCATAACATAACCTAATTATCCTAAAGGTCTACGAGTATATGCTGACGTAACAAAGTTTTCACTCAATAAAGCTAACATATCAAGCCCTGAGCTAAGATTATACGCAGCCTTCACTGATGAAGCCCTCGCTCGAATAAAATTGTTAAAATACATAAGTTCCATCCTTAACAGCAGTAAAGTACTAACAATGCATACAGAATGAAACAGTTATGAAGCTGATGAGGTAAATATTCCTTTAACAAATCAGTATAGAGCAGTGTTTTGTTGTTATGTATATTTTATTTGATTTCTTTAAGACTTTTTGTTTTTAAAAAAACTTTTTTTATTTTAAGTTTTATTTCTTAAAACTTTTGTTTTTTAAAAAAATTAATATTTATGTTTAATTTCATTTCTTTGAAACTTTTTGCTTTTTAAAACAAATTTTTATTTTATTTTTCTTTAAACTTTTGTTTTTTTTAAAAAAAAAATTAATTTTTAATTTAATGTTTAAAACTTTTGTTTTTCACTCAAAATTTTATTCTTTTATGTTTATCGTAAAAAAATTAACATTTTTACATACATAAAGCAGTAAAACAGTAAATCAAGTAAAATCAGAACCTCCAACTCAACCCACCTCACAATGATCTATTGTCTATTGATTAAGTCACACGATATCATTTGAATAAACATAACATCAAAAACAAATTCTTTATACCAGATACGTATATATATATATATATAATTATATATATATATATTAATTATATTTTTATATAATCTATTTATAATTTATTATATATTAAATATATATATATATATTTATATATATACTACGTATCAAAATTTTCGTATTAAAAAGCTAACCTCATCACTGATGTAGAATATAATGTGCACACCACGCTAATCACACTTATGTACGAATAACTGTTACATTAACAAGTATCAAACGCTGTTTCACTAAGTTATCAGATACAATTCGAGATTTTGCTCAAACCTCCCACTTTTCGAAAAATTACGCAATACCTTCGGTTCTTGTTTTGTTCGTTTTCGAAACATTTGCAACTACGATTGATTCTTGTTTTTATTAACAAAGTTTTCACACTTAACAACAGTAAGTACTAACATACATACAAAAATGTAACCTATTGACACTTTTTCACACATTTCTAACATAACAATGTTAATTTTTCAATTAAAAAATAAAAATTATAACAAAATTTTATCATAACATGTTAATTATTCTGATCAACGAATATACGCTACCGTAATAAAGTTTTTTCACATCAATAAAACATAGCATTACCCGAACTAAGAAAATAATGTACAACAACAAACTAAACATTCCACATGAATAAACTGTTTAAATTAACAAAGTTCCGACTTAAACATCGTAAATATAATAAATTGTCCGCAATACGCAACTAGTCATACTTTTTTCAAACATTTCTCTAACATATTAACGTTATTTTGACATTGACACAGTAAATATTATAACAAAAATTATCACATCCTTGTCTAATTATCATACGACTAAGTAATATATGTAACGTACAACGTTCTTTTTTAAATTAAACATAAGTAATATTTAACAAAAATTTATCAATCGACCTTAGCCTATATCATAAACCAACATTAATAATTGCACATAACAAGTTTATACAGCATAAAAAAAATAGTTCTCTTGAATAAAAATTATCATATTAAGTGGTAATAGTTTACCGATCTTATGCACTAAATAGTAAATCAAACCATCCATCATCCCCCGTCCATCAGCCTTACCTGATCTTGGATCTGTTGACTCAGGTCAGATTTCGAGTATCATTTCGGTAAACATACTAAAATTAAGTTCTTTATATACTTACAAGAATATATGCTACGTAACATTGTTTTCACATTAATAAAGCATCATACATAGCATTACCAGAATAAGATATAATGTAACAATGACAAACCTAGCACATCTGACGCGCGAATAAAGGTTTTAGGCCTCAGCCCTTCGGCGAGGCCTTACCCTTCTTGGAGGGGTATATGCCGCTTCACCCTTCGGGGTGATCCCCAATCTCAGGATTAATCATTTTCAAGGGGCGCGTCCCTTGGTTTTCTTCCGAGGTGATGTGTTGCTTAGATACTCTTGGTTAATGAAATCTTATTCTTCTTAAGAGGTATTATTTTTTAATATTAATTGATAGTGTGAAATTAACACCTGATTTGTTAGAGAATGTGAGTTTTGTAAGATTTACTATGTTAACTGTCGATGATGTGTTAGAGCCGTGAACCGGTTAAGTTTTTGTTGAGTAATGTTGGTTTGCCGAGAATTTTGCTAGTGTCTATGTTTATTCATAGTTCAAATGAAATGTTATACTCGAGAACGAGTGACGCTTTGATGAAGATAGTGTCAATTCATAGTTCAAGATGCTAGTATCTTTTGATAGTTGGTCACTTTGTTTAAAGGATTTTGTGATAATACGTTTTTACTGTTGTTGATATGCATGAAAAGTGGGAACATATCGAGTTTTTGTATGACTGTTTAGCTACTTTACCTTTGATAAGTAAGGCGAATTTTTCAGGATGGAGGATTATTCATACGCCGGGTATGTTAGGTTTGCATTTGTAATTATATTCTAGTTCAGGTTATGAATATGTTAGCTTTATTGTGATGCTAAACTTTGTTGCGTAAGCATATATACGTATACATTATAAAGAACTTATTTTTATGTTATGTTTATCCAAAATGATACTCGAAATATGACTTGAATCAATAGATCAATAGATCAATAGATCATGGATGGGTGGGAGGGGTGGGGTGGGTGGTTTGATTTACTGATTTACTGCTTTAGGGTCTGTAAAACGCAAATTTTTTACGTTATAAACATGAAAAGAATAAAATTTTTAGTAAAAACAAAATGATTTGAACAAATAAATTAGTTAACTTTGTTATGTATTGCAATTATCGTTGGGATTTGATATTTGGGCGATGTTATGATGAATTTTTTGTTAATATTAGAAACTTGATGTTTAAAATTTGGTAGTTAGCATTATATTCGTTGTCAGTATGATGATTAGACAGGGTTATGCTAAATTTTGCTAATGTCTACGTTTATTCATAGTTCTAAAAATGAATGTTTATATTCGTTTGAGTGACACTTTGATGACTGTAGTGTTTTAGTTATAGTTCATTGATGCTGTATCTTCGATAGATTTGATCATTTTGGTTATGTTGTTTTTGTTAATAATACAGATTAGCTGTTGCTGATATGTTGGAAAGTGAGGATACATTGAAGTTTTTGTATGTACTGCTTAGATACCTTTACCTTTGATAAGTGGGGAATTTGTGAATGTTAGCAGGATTAATTCATACGTGAGGTATGTTAGTTTTGTCGTTGGTACATTATATTGTTAGTTCAGGTTATGAATTTTTAGCTTTATTGATGTGAAAACATTTGTTACTTAACATATATTCGTAATGTCTGTATGATAAATAGGTAAGGTTATGACAAGATTTGCTAAATAATTACTATGTTACGTAAAAATATATGATATGTTACGTACGGTCTGAAAAGTGTGACAAAGTTCGTTTGTATGCCTGTTAGTTGCTTCAGCTTTTAAGTATACGAATTTGTGGTTTATGTTGATGTTTTATTCGAACTTGGATATGTTAAGTTTGTCGCTGTACGCTATATTCTTAGTTCAGTTAATGATATGTTGCTTTATTGATGTGAAAACTTTGTTACTTTAGCGTATATACGTTGGTCGTGTGTGAAAACTTATTATTTTATGGTATGTTTTTATCAAATGAACTAGAAATATGATTGAATCCGATTAGATCAATAGATCTGGTAGGGTGGGTGGGAAGGATGTAGGGATAGGATGCTTGATTTACTGATTTATTGATTTCGCTTTAAAAACAGTAAACTATTACACATTTACTATTGATATTTTTATTCAAGAACTTTGTTTTTATGTTATGTTTTTGGTTTAAAACTTTGTTATTTTTATGTTTGATTTGGGTAAACTTTGTTGTGTTTTGCATTTAATTCCACCACTTCATATAAAAGTGGGATTAATGTGAAGTTTTGTAAGGGCATTAAAATTTTATTTCGTTAGTTAAGCTTTTATTATTCGTTGTCAGTATGATATATTAGACAGGTTTACGCTAAATTTTTGTTAATATTAACATGTTAATGTAAATTAACATTGATATTTAGAGATATGCTTGAAAAATGTGAAATAGGTGCGGTTTGTAACGCTGTCGCTAGGTACTTTACTGCTGTTAGGTGCGGAAGTTGTTTAATGTTAGTAGTTTATTGACGGCGTCAGGTGTGCTAGGTTGTCATTGTACATTAATATTTAGTTCTGGTAATGCTATAGTAAGCTTTATTAATGTGCAAAACTTGTTTTACGTTAGATTATTCGTTGGTTTTAGTATAATAGAACTTATTTTTTGTTTATGTTTATCGATGATCTCGAATGTGAAGTGATTCAACAGAATACAAGATCATGGAAAGGCTGCAGATGGCGGGGTGGGGTGGGATGGATGGTTGGATTTACTGATTTATGCTTTAAGATCGGTAAACTATTACACTTTAATTATGAAATGTTTATTCAGAGATTATTTTTAATGTTATGTCTGTTAAACTTTGTTATGTTTGCAATTAATTGTTGGGTTATGATAGTTAGGTAAGGTCATGATAAAGTTTTTGTTAAATATTATTGTTATTTAAAAAAATTTGTTACGTTAGCATTATTCGTTGTTGTATGATAATTAGACAAAGGATGTGATAAATTTTTGTTAAATATTACTGTGTCATGTAAAATTAGTGATATGTTAGAGATTGTTTGAAAAAGTATGACTAGTTTGCGTATTGCGGAAATGTTAGTTATTTTACTGATGTTAAGTGCGGAACTTTGTTTGTTAACAGTTTATTCGTGCGTAAGGTATGTTAGGTGTTGTTGTACATTATGTTCTTAGTTTGGGTTATGTTATGTACTTTATTGATGTGAAACAACTTATTGGTAGGTATATATCGTTTAGATCAGTAAGATAATTAGTCCAATGTTATGTAATTTTTGTTAAATTTACCATGTTTAATGTAAATTAACATTGTTATGATAGATTTAAGGAAGTTTGAACACATTTCTTTTTTAAAACTTTAAGTGAACAGGTTTGGATATTTGTTAATGTTAACAGTTTATTCGTACATAAGGTGTGGTTGGTTTGGTGTTGCATTATATTCTTACATCAGTTGATGGTAGGTTAGCTTTTTATATGAACAATTTTGTTACAGTAGGTATTTATATATAATATATATATAATATATATATATATATATATATATATACTATATATATATATATATATATCTATATATATATATATAATATATATATATATATATACGTTGATATGTGTATAAGAACTTGTTTTTATGTTTGTTTATTCAATGTAGTCGGTGTGAACTTGAATAATAGATAATAGATATTGTGAGGGTTGGTTGGAGAGATGGGGGTCACATTTACTGTATTCCAGTCTTGCGATGCTGTTGTAAAAATGTAAAAATTTTGCGTTTAACCTATGAACCTAAAAGCTTTAGTAAAACAAAGTTTTTAAAAGAAAGAGGCTACTGAATTAAGAGTTTTTTTTAAAAACAAAAAGTTTTAAAAGAATAATTAAAAATTACAAGATTTTTAAAAACAAAAAGTTTTAATGAAGTGAAATTAAAATTATAAAAGTTTTTTTAAAAACAAAAAAGTTTTAAGGAATAAATTTAAAAAATAAAGTTTTTTTAAAAAACAAAAAAGTATTAAGAAATGAAATTAAAAATAAATAAACAACACTGCTGATACTGATTTGTTAAATTGAAAATCTCCCTCTAGCTTCTTATGTTTCTTCTGTCTTATATTCTTACTTTACTTACTGCTGTTAGTATGGAACTTTGTTATTGTTAGCATTTTATTCGAGCGGGATGTATGTAGGTTTGTCATTTTGCGTTATAGTCTTAGTTCAGGCTATGATACCATGCTGTCTACGTTGAACTTTGTTGCGTCAGCATATACTCGTAGACCTTTAGATAATTAGGTTAGTTTATGGTAAATTATTGTTAATGTTACATCTGTTAATGTAAATGACAGGGATATTAGAGATATGCTTTGATAAAAGTATGAATAGGGTACGTTTTGTATATGCAATGTTAGTTTACTTTACTGTTGTTAAGATATGAAAACTTTGTTAATGTTAACTGTTTTTCGTGTTTAAGCTGTGTTAGGTGCTTGTGCACATTATATTCTTAGGGACAGATTTATATGTTCGATTTATTGATTGTGAAATTTTGTTTGCAATAGCGTATTTGTTGTCATATGCTTGGTTT